>JAADJG010000141.1:0-51939 GCA_012932025.1 Fusarium austroafricanum
CCCTCCTCCTATGCCGGGAATGATTCCTGGAGCCCCTCCACCACCTCCTTTGCCAGGCATGCTCGCTCCGGGTGGTGGACCTCCACCACCGCCGCCGCCCCCTCCTCTACCCGGTGCTGGAGGTATGCCACCACCACCTCCTCCATTGCCTGGTGCTATGTCTGGTCACTACTTGTCCCGACAACCCGCCTTCGCCGCTGCACCAGGCATTGGCCTGCCAGTTGTTCGCCCCAAGAAGAAGCTTAAGGCTTTGCATTGGGACAAGGTGGATGCCCCTGAAACCAGTCACTGGGCTGCGCATACTCCCTCCGCCGAGGCCCGCGAAGAGAAGTACCAAGAGCTCAGCAAGAAGGGCATTCTCGACGAGGTTGAGAAATTGTTCATGGCTAAGGAGATCAAGAAGCTTGGTATGGGAAGCTCCTCTAAGAAGGATGACAAAAAGCAAATCATTTCTTCTGATCTCCGCAAGGCCTACGGTAAGTGTGTCCTTGCTCTGTATGCTGCATGTATGCTGACAACACATAGAAATTGCATTTGCCAAATTTTCACAATACTCTGTCGAGAAGATTGTTCAGATGATCATTCAGTGCGACACAGAAATTCTAGACAATGTTGTCGTAATGGACTTCTTGCAAAAGGACGATCTGTGCAACATTCCTGATAACACAGTCAAACAAATGGTGCCGTACAGCAAGGACTGGACTGGACCTGAAGCTAAGACTCAAGACCGCGAGAGTGACCCTTCAGAGCTTACCCGTCAAGATCAGCTATATCTCTACACAGCCTTTGAGCTGCACCACTACTGGAAGAGTCGAATGAGGGCCCTCGCTCTCACTAGAAGCTTTGAGCAAGAGTACGAAGAGATCAACGAGAAGATCCGACAGGTCGTTCAAGTGTCCGAATCACTGCGTGACTCCGTTTCATTGATGAATGTTCTTGGTCTTATTTTGGATATCGGTAACTACATGAACGATGCGAACAAGCAAGCACGTGGTTTCAAGCTCAGCTCTCTTGCGAGATTGGGTATGGTCAAGGACGACAAAAACGAGTCTACGCTGGCCGATCTTGTCGAGCGTATTGTACGAAATCAGTACCCTGAGTGGGAGACCTTTGCGGATGATATCAACGGAGTCATGACGGCGCAAAAAATCAACATTGAACAACTACAAGCCGATGCGAAGAGATATATCGACAATATTCGGAACATACAGATGTCACTGGATTCCGGCAATCTTAGCGATCCCAAGAAATTCCACCCTCAGGACCGAGTTAGTCAAGTCGTCCAGCGCATTATGAAAGAAGCCAGAAGAAAGTCGGAGCAGATGGAGCTGTATCTGGAAGAAATGATGAGGACCTACAAGGATATCATGGTATTTTATGGCGAAGATCCCGCAGATGATGGCGCTCGCCGAGATTTCTTTGCTAAGTTAGCGCTGTTTGTGGGAGAGTGGAAGAAATCTCGCGAGAAGAACGTGCAAGTGGAAGAGACGAGGAAGCGTAACGAGGCGTCAATGAAGCGAAAACACGCAGCGCAGCTCAAGCTCACCAGCACCAACGCAGAGGCTGGGCCAACATCTCCATCCAATACAGGTGCCATGGACTCCCTCTTGGAGAAGCTACGAGCAGCCGCGCCCCAAGCTCGGGATCAGAGAGACCGAAGAAGGCGAGCGCGACTCAAGGATCGCCATCAGGTCCGCGTCGCTTCAGGCCAGAAGATTCCAGACCTCGACGAAATTCCAGAAGTGGAGGTTGGTCTCAAGAACAAGGAGGCACCCACCGACGAAGATGGCAAGGTACTCAGCCCTGGCCTCTCATCGCCTCGGGAAGGTGAAGATGATCTTGCTGATCGAGCAGCAGCTCTTCTACAAGGTATGCGTGCAGGCGACGGCGCAGATGAGAATGACCCCGAGAGGAGAGAAACCCTTCGGAAAGCCAGGCGACAAACAGCGGAGGAAGAAAGAAGGTTACGAAGGCGGAGAAGAGAAAGAGCGACTACAAATCAATCAGAAGAGAGCCCCGAGGAAGCCAAGGAAGAGTCCAAAGAAGAGCCAAAGCAAGAAGGAGAGGTAGCTAAAGAGCCGCCAACTGAGGAAGACGCGTCTATAGAAGTTGATGTACCAACACCTAGACCGACGACCGCAAGCGACGGCGTCGCGGAGGAAGAGCAAGGAGAAAATGCGCAGGCAGAGACAGAGGCACAAGCATGAGGATGAGATGGATGGGCGGTATTTGTGATTCGAGATGCATACCAAGGGTGTTGGGAACTGTTTAGAGGTGGAAAGATCGCGTTTGTATGTATCGCGCGCGTTATACGTAATGTCTACACCAACACATACAGTGGAAGAGAGAGTATTTGAACAGTTTGCATGCGTTGTGATTGATTTTAGGACGACGATACCAGGACCTATGATCCAATAAGGGGCTACTCGATCCCATGTAACATAACCCAAGTTCAAGCTCTGCCACTTCTGTTTCCAAACAAGATTGAATTCCCCTTGGTCTGATTTGAAGAGTGCCGACATTCATGTTGCTTCGCACATATGCATTCGTCACATGTTCCTTCTGGCCATCTCACTCAATACCGTCTCAAAACACATCCTCCTGAAACTCCTCACTCAAATCCTCGTCATCATTCTCAGATGAAATTTTCTCGTCCACCTCTTCAGCCTCCTCACTGAAAAGTTCCTCGTCCTTCTCACTCAAAACTTCTTCCTCTTCCTCGTCGTCCTCATCGTCGCCCTCCTCTTCGTCACTGCTTAGTCCCTCTTCCATATCTTCTCCGTTGGGAAAGACCAGATTGCCAGAACGACATAAAATATCGATAACATGACATATAAGACCGAGGGTTATGTCGTGAGCAAGAGTAGCCCAGTCGATAAAGGTTTGTATCAAAACAGCGATGTGTCCATAAGCCAGCGCCAGGAGCCAGGCAATCGTGAAGAACTCAATATGAGCTTGGTAGAAATCCGGGTATACTAGACTCGCAGCCTTGGTCAAGAAGAGGGTACCGATGGACCAGATCATGGCAAAGCTGAACAAGACATGTAATCGATCCGGGCCAACGTGAGAGTGATTCTCCTGGGCCGGAAGAGAAGTGACTTGTGCACTTCCATGTTGGGGGAGTTGAACAAGGTTGTCAGCGCGGAGTTGGCTAACGACTTCCTCGGGGTTTGGTGGAGGGGGCCGACATATCCAGTTGCGTAAAGCGATGAGGATGAGGTGGATGGCCGATACGTAAAGAATTAAAGCCAGATATGATGCCTGAAATGAATCGAGGTTGAAGTTTGACTGGAGGCAAGCAACGAACATTGCTCCGACATTCATGACCAAATCTGGCTGATGTCCTATGAAACTCAGAATTTCTTGTAAAAGCTTAAAATGTGTTTGTAGAAGTTCAGGAAATGTCTGATAGCTTGGAGATAGTCTCAGGAGAGTTGTGATCGAGTGCGGTGCATGGTAGACCTCGTGGAATATAATCAAAACACTAGAACGAGACAATAGAGCCAGAATCATATTAGAACAACGAAAGTCGGAAACCTTGTTGTGGCGCGCATTAATCAAATATCTGCGCGAGTTCAGCAATAAAGGCTTATCAATTTCAAACTCTCACCTAAACGCCAGTTAAATTCATCTATACAGCATAACCTTAAGCATGCCGAATGCAATGCCCTCACGAATATCATAATTCATACCGCAATAACGCCCTAAAACACGCACTCATCATCTAGAAGGGCTCAAGGGTCTGTTGAACCCGCCGTTCCGGTTCATATACTGACGGTATTCCGTCTTCTTCTCCTTTCGCACACCGCCTGCATTGTTTCCAGAAACCTTCTTGTTTTTGGTCGTTCCGAACCCGCCGAAGCCCATCATAGCTTGCATAGCAGCGATGTCGTCGTCCTCTGCGTCCATGGGGTCCTCTTCGCCCCCTGAAGCCTGACCGTCTTCTGAGCGATTGCTTTCCTTGTCGCCCTCGGTGCGTGATTGTGGTGGCGGTGAGCGGCTTGCGCGAGAACCGACATTGAAGGACATGTTAGTTGCTGGACGTTTAGCATCGGGGCGAGGACGTGTGGGAAGTGCTTCGTGAGTTGGACTGCGTGATTGTGGTGACGCTGAGCGACGGGGCTTTGCTGAACAGTGTGTTAGTTTTGTACAAGAATAAGTAAAGGAGAGGTGAATACCTTGTCTGTTCTTGTCATCATCACGGCGCTCATCCCGTCTCTGTCTCGGTGGCATATCCTCTCCACCATCTTTTCGTCGATCCCTCCTATCTCGATCATCATGATGTCGCGAGCCTCTCTCCCTGGGTCGGTTCCTATCGCCATCTCGGTCTCTGTGTCTCCTATCCGGTGACCTCGATCGGTCTCTATATCCACGGCGCTCACGCGATCTTGACCTGTAGCTTCTGCGGTCGCGATCGTTATCCCTATCACGTCCTCCTCGCCTATCGCGTCTTTCAGATTCGTCCCACATTTGACGACTATCGGGTCTTCTATTCTTTCTAGAGTCTCCCATTGTGCGCGTGTTTGTTGTAAGGCTTTTGGTGAATAGTCGTTGAGTCTCGCGATAGGTTGAAGTTGCAAGGGTAGGTTCGAAAAGACATACCAAAGTGTTTCTGGAAAGAGGAAGGCTGAGACAAAAATCACTTTAAAGTGGAGATTGAATTTGGGGTGGCGGTGGCTAGTGAGTGTACTCTACTGGTCAGAGCTCCCCTGGACCCCGGATTATCCACAAATCTCAGCCTTGCGTCGTCATTGTCAACTGGCTGGTCCTACGTGTTCTCTGGAGCTTGTTCACACACAATTCACCCAATGCGGCAATAAAATTTTCTTAATCCACCGCAAGGAAGGCTTCTAATCCTGCTTTGTCAATCTCTATAAAGACCTTCTTTTCATTGTCATGATGGTGAAATTTGCCCATTGGGTGTCGGCAGCGACGCTCGCTCTGGGTACCTCAGCAACAGACGAGGCATCATCAGTGCTAACGACGGAAATCGGTCGTCAAAATAATCAGAGCCTTCTCTGGGGTCCTTACAAGCCCAATTTGTACTTTGGCGTGCGGCCACGAACGCCCGATGGTCTATGGACTGGACTGATGTGGGGAAAGGTTGACAACTACCACGATATCCAGAATGGTAAGCGTAAGAACGGACTTCACTGAATAAATATTCTAACTCTATTCTTCTAGGCTTCAGGTATACCTGTGAGCAGGGAGAAGATATTCATGGTTATGGATGGGATGAGTATGACGCCCGCATAGGCGGTGTGCAGTCAATCCATGACGAGGGCAATAACATCGACTTGACGACAACATTTGTCAAAATACCAGGTGGTAATCATGGAGGCAGCTGGGCTGCTCGTATTAAGGGTAAACTTCGGGATAGTGCTGCCAAGAACACCAAGACC
The DNA here is from genome assembly GCA_012932025.1 of Fusarium austroafricanum. Classification (NCBI taxonomy): domain Eukaryota; kingdom Fungi; phylum Ascomycota; class Sordariomycetes; order Hypocreales; family Nectriaceae; genus Fusarium; species Fusarium austroafricanum. Next base: position 5,403 of record JAADJG010000141.1, read on the forward strand.
ATGTTGTTCTACTACATTGCCCAGGACAGCGATGGAGAGCTCGCTGTTGAGGGCAAGGGCACCAAGTTTGGCTTTGAAGGCGATGTCACGTTGGAAGGCAGCTCAAAGACACTGGGAGACTACAAAGTTCTAATTACAAAGGGTACTGGGGATCACCCTACCTCGGATCACACTCTCCTCGAGGATCGACACGGAGACACCACCATCGTCTCGAGCACTGAGGTCCCAGCCGAGCTTACCTGGCAGGGCAAACCCGTGGTGTTTAAGCAACTCCAAGACGCTGTTTCGCCCGTCCAGGAGAATGCCGACCAGGCTAATCCTCCGCCTCCGTGGCAGGTGTACCGCATCGCTCACGCTCCTGGCAAAGGCAACGTTCATGTTGTCGAGAAGACCTTCGAGGGGCCGTTCGAGTTTGATGTTATCTTCTCATCAGGTTCTGGGGGAAAGGAGTTCACTTCTGAGGAAATCAGTGAGCAAATCAAAAAGACTTCAGAAACTTTCAATGAACGCTTCGAAAACACCTTCCAGCTCAAGGAGCCCTTCACACAAGACAAGTATAAGAAGTTCGGCAAGAGCATGCTTTCCAACCTTATTGGCGGTATCGGTTACTTCCACGGCCACCAGCTTATTGATCGATCTTATGCGCCTGAGTATGAGGAGGAGAATGATGGATTCTGGGAGGAGGCTGCGCAGGCCAAGGCTCGTACAAAGCCAGAGCTTGAAGGCCCCTACGAGCTTTTCACCAGTGTGCCATCTCGCCCCTTTTTCCCTCGCGGCTTCCTGTGGGATGAGGGCTTCCATTTGATCCCCATCGCCGACTGGGATATTGACCTTACGCTCGAAATTGTCAAAAGCTGGTACAACACCATGGACGACGATGGCTGGATTGCTCGTGAGCAAATCCTAGGCCACGAAGCCCGTAGCAAGGTGCCCGCCGAATTCCAAGTGCAATTTCCTCACTATGCTAATCCCCCCACTCTCTTCCTTATTATCGAGGGCTTCATGGAGCGCCTCCGTGCTGCTAACGGAACCAAGTCTGGGGAGAAGGAGCGCATGCTGGAGACGGATCCACTACAAACTGCCCACCTGGACAACATTGAGCTTGGCGAGAGCTATCTGCGGAAGCTGTATCCCCTTCTGAGACGCCAATATGACTGGTTCCGCAAGACTCAGCGTGGTGATATCAAGGGATACGACCGCGAGGCTTATTCGACCAAGGAGGCATACCGATGGAGGGGCCGTACCGAGTCCCATGTTCTTACCAGTGGCTTGGACGACTATCCTCGGCCTCAACCCCCTTCTCCGGGCGAGCTGCATGTCGATCTCATGTCCTGGGTTGGCCTCATGACAAAGTCTTTGATGAACATCGCAGACGCCCTTGGTATGACCGAAGAAGTCATTGAGTACAGAAAGAACCTGGACGGCATTGAGCACAACCTCAACGATCTTCACTGGTCCGATGAGGAGGGCTGTTATTGCGATGCATCGATCGATGACTACGAGGAACATGCGCTCGTATGCCACAAAGGCTACATTTCCCTGTTCCCTTTCCTGGTTGGCCTCATGAAGGCCGACGACCCCAAGCTGGGCAAAATTCTGGATCTTATCGGCGATGAGGAGCATCTCTGGAGCCCCCATGGTATTCGAAGTCTAAGCAAGCAGGATGAGTTGTACGCCACGGGCGAGAACTACTGGCGCAGCCCGGTTTGGATGCCCATCAATTACCTAGCTTTGTCTCAGCTCCACGTAGGACACCCTGATAAACCCCTTGGCAGAGTAGTACGAAAACTAATATGTGCATATAGGACGTTGCTTCGCAGGAAGGCCCCTACCGAGAAAAGGCGAAGGATCTATTCTCACGACTACGTAAGAACCTAGTTGACACGGTGTACAATAGTTGGGAGAAAACAGGCTTTGCCTGGGAGCAGTACAACCCTGACACGGGTGCCGGGCAGCGAACGCAGCATTTCACTGGATGGACCAGCCTTGTAGTCAAGATCATGGCTATGGATGATCCTAGCCAGGAGGCTCATGTGAAGGACGAGCTGTGAGTGTAGGGTTGTTGCGAGGCAGGCGAGTGTATGTATACATTTCAATCGAAACATGCTGGTCATTGGTCGGTTGTTTCTTACGGCCAAGACATGCATCGTAAAAACATTCCCACGGTTCGTACCGCATCCTCGAACCATGTGAAGGTCAGGGTCATGGGGGCGATGAGGCTGGAACAGGGATCGAATCAATGCTCCGAATTGGGTAAGTCAGGGACAGAGCCTCCAAACCTCTGTTGTGGTGACTGTGTGGAACACATGGCTGTGATTTGATGCCTGGTGCCTGGCCGTGGTTCTGTGGCTGCAGATCAATGAATGTGGACTGTATGCCATATGGATCGACAGGCTGTCAGGCTGTCAACGTTTTAGCGGCGTCGGCGGAACTTATTGAAACGGCCGAAGGCCGTCAATGTAGTCGAAAAGGAAGTCATTTTACTCAACATCAAGGTCAGCGGGATTCTAACAATGTCACGATGCTCGCAGCGGTTGCCAGTCATAGTCTCCCGGCCTGCCTCCGGGACTAGAGTAGCTGCCGAGACATAAGCCGCAGATGTAACCATTATTAGCAATGCCTAGATTGAGCTGTCTGAATGCATTGAGATTAATAGATTGTGTATCTTTTCAACTTGGACAGATTTCAACCTGTATTGGTGGAACTCAACTCTCCCTGCCGAAGAACCTTGCGGCACACCACAACAGGCGCTGCAATCCTTCCCGAGACACGGCTCAGGGGGGGTTAGGCTCAAAAGCGAAACCTGCATCACAACAGGCACTAGGATCTGAATAGCTATATCCGTAGTGTCTCAGAGGTAGCCGAGATGGTAGAAACATGGTTCATGTCTTAGGGCTTAGGTAAAGACGGTAAAAGAGTCCACACCAGGTTGCAAGGCTGATTTCTTGGAGAATGCCTCGTGGTGGTGAGTGTAGGGTGTAAGCATGGTGATTGGATCAATTGGAGCCTGACCGGGGCTATGCATCGAGCTACCGCAACGAAAACAGTCAGATGAAGAGACGCCGCGCCAATTGGCCAATGGTGCTGCGGTTTCTATTTTTAAGGCGCTTAAATTCGACCGGGGTGTTTGGGTGTGGCAGGGTGAGGTTGGTGTCTCATTGCGGCTGTTTGTAAGAATTAGCTCCTAGACAGACATCATGATGTGATGCGAAATGCGAGTCTGCGATTTTCCAGTGTTGCCATTGATAGAACAGACATAACATTGGCATTTCTTAGGAACAAAGATTTCAAGCCAAGGGCAGGTCATTGGTCATTCGCAACAGGCGCCTGGCATGGCTGGTTGGGGGATTGGCCAATCGTAGGCGGTACCAGAGATCTCAGTGAGAATCGGGGATCCCCAGTCGAGTCTTAGTAGCCCATCTCTTCAAGGGGAATTGGGTCATGGATGCTCAGAAATTAGGGCCCAAGGGATTGGGAGGGCCCGCGTCAGTCGGCCGAAGGGCCTGACGGGTAAGACCAGGTGCCGTGCCGTCCGGAACGAAGGAGTCCCGATGACCCAATAGTGGTAGGTAGCCAAATGATGTAAGAAGGCGCTGTTTGCCGAATTACCTCATGGAGGAGAATATACGCTTGTGGTGTAAGTTGAGATTGTCTCGACTTGGCTCGACTGTGACGTTTCATTCTTCTGCCCCCACGGCACAGACTGATTTGACAAGGTTCTTTTGTTTGAATAATCGTTTACACAGGATGAGTCATGATAAGAAAAGAAATTCGGTCAAGACCATGTTTAGTAAGAAAGGCGGAATAAGTAATATGCAACATGCAGTAGGTTGGTATGCATCGGTCGCAAGAGATGACTCTTCGGTGATGATGATGATTTAGATATGGACACCTAAGGGAAATGTGTAATCTGGGGCAGTTTGTTCCTTCGGTAGGCGGAATCACGGGCTTGGCCGATGCACGCCAATGGGGACCTCGCGTCATGGCTGCATCCGCCATTTGGGGGGATGACAAACCGACTGACAAAATAAACAGTGCAAGATGCTAGCTTATCCGCCATCATGATGCCTCATATAAATGTCTTGTGTTTTAGGCAACCCTTTAACTTGTCGAAACGGTCCATGTGACGAGAAACTGTACATGAGAAGCTTCTTTTCTGTTCCTATTTCGATCTGGGACGCGCATGCAGTCGAGCACACCTTGGCACATTCCTGGAATCTCAATGCCTACTCTGTCTCTAAACTCCATGATTGACTCCGATTAGGATCGGAGTTTTTTGGAATCGGAATCCCATCCCATCCATCACACGGCCTTATTTGTCAGCCTTGATGACGTTTCCGCAATGAAAATCCGCAATTGTCTTGACAATGATACATACCTACGTGCAGTTCCTAGGCCGTGGAATAGTATGGGCGGGATAATACGAATACTATGTGCATCTAGAGTTGCGTATTTACGTATCTAAGCTCCGGTGACCACACCAACTCCCACTTCATGATATGTTATCTCGACAATTGCCATTGGGGGTCAAAACCACCATGATGCATCCGCATCCACATCTTCTTCTTGGTCAAATCTTCTCCAACTCCATGGACAGAGCCATGGACGTGGACCATGATTGATTACCTACATGGACAGGGGTGTTAATTGAGGCTGTGGCTTATTATAACATAACGTATGGATGTACCCTGCCCAAGCCCCGTAATCAGTAGTAATACGCAGGCAGCGTCGTGACTGGATACGGCCCGGGTCTTCCGCACCCCGGGTACCGTGGGCGTGGCTATTGAACTTACACCGTTCGACAAGACCCCTGCAACTGCGTCTGCCACTGCAACTGCAAGGTCCGGTCCCAGAGACACTTGTACTCATTCTAATCCTCAGCCCTACGATGGTGTCCTCCACCACTCACGGTTCAGATGGAGCCCCTGTCAGCTCGGCGACATGGCGCAGACTGACGGAAGCAAGAGAAGGTTCCATGAGCGGAACAATGGGTACTGCGCAGCAGAGCACTGCACTGCAATGTAGTCTACCTTACCTAGTACAGTAGGATAACACTCTGTAGCGTGTTTCTATTTTGTCGCCCCCTTGCCAACGGTAGGGTAGGGTGTGCTTGATCGTCATGATACGACGACACGAACAGGCGTCAGAGTCAGACGCTTCCACCGTCTACCGAGAATCCCTATCTGTGCTGTGCAGCTTTCCTTCGTTATAGTTGAGTCGATCTGTATATAACTACCCGCGTCCTCCGGCTTGAATTTGAATTATCATCACCATCAACAACCCATCTCATCCACAACTACATCTACACTTTACAACTCTACAACTCTAATCACTTATACACAATAACAACTCAAGCATCTCTACACAACTCAGCTTAACTGCAGCCTTATACCAAAACATATCCACTCAACCCACAAAACATTCACAATGGCTGCTTTCACTCTCACATTTGCTCCCACCACCCGATCCTTCGGCCGAAGCGGCTACAACAAGGACGGCGACGACGACTCTAAGCCCACCAACAGCCGCGGCCGATCTGGCTACAACGAGCCCGAGGAGGGAGACTCTGGTCGTTCTGGTTACAACGGCCCCGACGATGATGAATCCAAGGGCAACAAGGGTCGCTCTGGCTACAATGGCCCCAGTGACAACGACGAGGAGTAAACCTTCTCGAATCACTTCTCAATCCCTTCTCAAAAGCATACACAGCGATAGCGCAAGCATGGATGGGGCGTTTTCTGTTTAGACATTCAGTTTCAACAACATCTGCATGGAATGGAGTTTTTTTCCTTTGGCATCGGCATTTGCATCAGATCAGCATCAGCATTGGTATTGGCTTCTAGGTGGAATATGTTATAGACGCAGCATTGCATATCAGGAGTTGGAAAAGATGGAAGAAAGCATAGCATGGTTGGTTTTGCATTACACACATGGCATTGGCATAGCATGGCATAGAAGCAAGCACACAGCATGGTAGATTTCTTTCCTTTTGATTTTTCTTATCCTCATTGCGTCTCAGGCTTCCTTTTCTTCTTTTCATAACTAGCGAGGCCTGACCCTGGTGGTCAATTCCAATCCTCTCAGCTTGTATAGATCGGCGTTACTACATATAGAACATTCCTCGATGGAAAAATGCAATTCAACTCTTATACATATCTTTATTGCCGGGCGCTTATTTCCCCACACAGAATCTAACACGTCGCAGGTCAGCATCTTGTCATACATCCGACAGAGCGGCAGGTAACTTTGTCAGAACTTACTTCTCAAAGATAACACCCAGCACATCTTCCACATCTCCGAACTCACCCCGCCCTGTGATCCGCGAAAGACAATCCGCAGCATATCGAAGATACTCAGCGGCCAGGACGGTGTCGGCATCCATGCCTTCCTCGGGAGTTGCCTCGGCCATGAAGTCTTCCAAATGTTGCCGACACTTGATGAGGAGCTGGCGCTGACGCTCCGTAACCCCCAATAAGTCCTGAAGATCAACAGGCATGGATGTCATCTTCTCAAAGGATGCCACGAGCTTGGTGATCACAGCCTGGATACCGCCCGGATCCTTGCTGTCACAGGTTCCTGTCTGAGCCTCTTTGCACGAGATGGACACGAGCTCCGCCAACGCTAGCTTGGGGGCACGAAGTAGAACAGCCTGTCGGAAATCATGAACGAGCTTCTCGAATTCCCCTTTGTCAAGTGCGTCTTGTTTGTTGATAACAATAAGACAGTCCTCTGCCCCTGCAGCAAGATCAAGTGTTTCCTCGTCATATTGCAGAAAGGGTCCTTCCAGACCTTCCTCTACTGATGCGAGGACAATCACCAAATCAGAGTCGAGAGCTCGTTGCTTTGCTCGCCGTATTCCTTCTTCTTCCACGGCCCCAATTGCGCCACCTTCAGCCCCGGCGATCACCTGGGAGCCGTTGGATCGAAATCCTGCCGTATCTGCAAATGAACATAAATAACCGCGAATGTCCAAGCTCGCCTCGATAATATCTCGAGTTGTGCCTGCTTCGCCAGACACGATGGATGCCTCACGCCCAACGATGAGATTCATGAGTGAGCTCTTACCGACGTTAGGCGGCCCCAATAGCGCGATACGAATGCCGTTTCTCAAAAGCTCACTCCTTTGGCTTCCCTGCTCATGCAGCTCAATGCTGTGTAGCATCCTGGCGACTTGCGCAGTAACATTCTGCAAAAGTTCAGCTTGAGACTCGTCAAAGTGCTGGTCTTCCGAAAAATCAATTAATGCCTCGATCTCCCCACGAGCGAGCAGGAGCTGTTCTCTCCATGACTCGTATTGCCGTCCAAGAGAACCAGAATTACCGCGCACGGCTGCACGACGTTGCTGCTCCGTCTCAGCTGCGAGGGTGTCACTCAAGGACTCAATCTGGGCGAGATCCAGTCGATCGTTGAAGAAAGCCCGCTTCGTAAACTCCCCAGGCTCTGCGTATCGAATACGATGCGTAGCGGAACATCTCGGAATGGCTGATAACACAGCTTTTACTGTGGCTGATCCTCCATGAACGTGCAACTCCAAGACGTCGTCGCCAGTTACAGTATTTGGGTTGGGAAAGTACAGAATAAGAGCCTCTGAGTCCAAAACTACCTGCTGATTTTTGGCAGATTGTGGATCGTACAGTGATCGCAAAGTCGCATATCTTGGCTTTGGAAGTGGTCTAGAGGGGCAAAGCGCTCGACAGATCTAAAATTACGAGATTAGGCGCTGCATCCACGATACCAACAAGACCAGCAAGGATACTTACTTCAAGACATGATGGGCCAGAAATGCGGATTACCGCGATACCAGCCCGACCTTGTGCAGTTGATAGAGCGTAGATGGTGTCATCCACATTTGGAAGCCTTGATACATCTTCGGCATTCTGAGTATGCCGGGACTGTTGCGAGAATGCCCTTGATGGCCTCGAAACTGTATATCTCAATGAGCGTGCGAAAAGTTGGTAGTTGCGCCGGCTTATAGGTATAGATATTGAAGAGACCCAGGAGGAATTCGCAGCGCAATTGAGCCTCACCAAGTGAAGACTGCGCCTAAGCATCTGCAAGGTCAGTTACGGTAATAAGACCAAACTCGATCAAATCATTCCATTTAGTCCGATTCTATCAGGATGAAATCGGGTCAAGCTGATGGCGGTTGAAGCGAATGCACTTTGGCTGAGGTTTTCACTGATTCAAGTGACGGAAACCTGAGGTGAGGTTGCTCGAGTTGCAGCACTTGGGGATCCACTCATAGCGTATTCATCCCCTGAAGCCCATCCATCACCACAAGGTCACAAAAAAATGAACAAACTACAGTACCAAAGAGTCTGCTGATAAGGCTTCTTTGAAAGTTGGTATTTTTAAAACTTATATTTATTTTATTTTCATTCCTCATTCGTATGGAGCATGTTGAATTCAACCTCCATCTAGGTTGACTTTTATGCCTAATGTCGTCCACGCATCTCACCCGTTCCACCAACTCATCACATCAAGCCACGCAGATAACTCTTATCCCAGTTTATCTTTTTAAGAGGTGGCAAATGTCTGAATGAACTTGGCAAGCTTCTCAGCGCCATCCAGAGGAATGGAGTTGTAGTTGCTGGCACGAATACCACCAACGCTGCGGTGGCCCTTGAGGCCAGTTAGACCCTGAGCAGTGGACTCCTTAAGGAAAGCTTTTTCAGTGCCATCGGTGTCGCCATTCTTTGTGACACGAAAGCAGATGTTCATCCTTGAACGGATAGACTTGTCAGGAACAATTCTATACACAGCAGGATGAGCCTCGAGAGCATCATAGATGAGCTGGGCCTTCTTGGCAGACACGGCCTCCTGTCCCTCGACCTTGTTGTAGGTGTCAAGCGACTTCTTGAGAACTTGGCCAGCAATGTAGACACTATTTTTGATCAGTATATTTTGCACTACTAACTTGCAGAAGTACTTACTCGAAGATGCTGAGGGTATTGTAGAGACTGTTATTCTTGGCGATGGTCTCATAAGAGAAAATGACAGGAGGGATAGGGAGGCCAAGTCGTCGAAGCAGAGCAGGGGCAGGTTGAGGAGTCTTGGGGGGGAGAAGGCTCTTTTTGATGATCACAACAGTGACACCAGTGCAGCCCAGGTTCTTCTGAGCTCCAAAAAAGATGACGGAGAAATTTCGCACAGGAATTCTCCTTGAGAGGATGTTGGAAGACATGTCGGCTACCACGATAGGACCCTCACCATCGGGTCCAGGGGCCAGACACTGTGGGAAAACAGGGAATTCAACGCCATCTGTCGTCATATTTAGTTCTCAGTTTATCAATAACAGGGCAAGGAATCTGTTCTCCATGCTCAAACGTACCGACGGTCTCATTGTCGCAGTAATAGACAAGAGCAGCATTCTTGGAGAGGTTCCAGGTGCTCTCCTCAGGAATCTTGCCATACTTGCCATCGTTAATCTGACGGGCATCAGCAGCAATATTGACGTGCTCGGGGCCAAGCAGTCTCTTAGCCTCTTCGGAAGCCTTCTGGGACCATCCACCAGTGACGATGTAATCCGTCTTGAGCTCCTTCTCAACGGCATTTCTGAGTTCTTGCTCCACACGGGGATCATCCTCTGGTGCCTTGAGGCTAGCGACAATCTGTGCCTTCTTTTTGGTCACCCATGCACCGACAAGGTTGTACATGGTAGCAGAGAACTCTCCACTACCACCACCCTGCATGAAAAGAACCTCATAGTCCTCAGGAATGTCGATGTAAGAAGCAAGATCAGCCTTTGCCTCGTTGATAATGTTTGTGGCCAGCTCTGAGCGATGGCTGTGCTCGGCAATTCCTTATTATTCAATTAGTGACACACATGATGAAGTATCAAATTCAACTGTACCCAATCCAGTGTTCTCGTAGTCAATGAGGGCCTGGGCAGCCTTCTCAAGGACGTCGGTAGGCAGCAAGGCAGGGCCTGCGCCGAAATATGTGATCTCAGATCTGGAGGGCATGATGTCGATGTGTTGCGCGATGAGAATGTGAATATGCGAGAAAGTAAAAAATTCGGGGTTGTCGAAAAGTCGCCGATAGTTATTGTAAGTCACAGTGAGTCATCCAATAGAAATGTCCACAGAGAGGGATCCGATATTCAACGTATGACTCTGGAAGGTGAGTCTGGTATGATACGAGGAAACTGAGGGATGAGGGGTACGCAGATATCGGTAAAGAATGGACAATCTTGTCAATTATGTATCTTCGAGCATTTAACAGCTTGGTGAACCGTGATGGCTGTAAACTGCAACTGTTATTCGCTGAAGCTAAAGTGCCCATCAAACTGCTGGATCCGCACAAATTGGGGGTCGCCAAATGAGTTCCGAGTATCCATCAATCAATGCCTCGACATATTGATCGAGTGTGTCAAGTTATGCCCTGTTATTAGTGTGTTCTGCTATGGCAAAAGCCGTATCTATAACCCGAATCTACCTATTGAAATCAACGCTTTGTTAAGACAAGACAAGTTGTCACTGAGAACTTATTACAATATTAGGTATCCGTTAACAGATATTAGCCCAAAATGATCTTCCTAGCTTTGTGGTATGGCCGTTTTGCGACTGGATTCAGAATTTATAGCCACAAAGGTTCAGTAATATGGCCCTGAGGCTTCCCAGGGATAAAATTCTCTAAGATATCCGGCAACAGATGTTCGAGGATATATCGCTTCCAGTTCCCACTTGGTAGTTGCGCATGATAAACTTCATTCTCATAAGTCATTGTGTCTTTTTCGCTAATCATCGCTGTCGTTTAATCCATAACGAAGAAGGTATGGTTTCTATATCATAGGGAGAGGCTTTCTTAAAAAGACAGAATCGCCTGGCCACTTCGTTGATTTCTTGTTTGCTTTGTGTCAAATATAGAGCCTCAAAGACCCAATGTCATCATGGACGGGGCCTATCCAATTTGGCAAGCGGTGTGGCGGCTCATCCGCGGCAGAAATGAAGGTTGCAGGTCCCAGCGCAACCAGCCGTAGGCTACGAAGCTTGAGCTGCCTGGTGCTCAACCACCCCAACTCCATCCCGACCTCTACTAACAATCAACGCCCCAAAATCCACCTCTAACGAAGCTGACCATCACAACTTCCCCCACGCGTAACGGCCTTCGCTTTTCACAACCTCACCGATCACATTCTGCGCGAAGCTGCTCGAGCAGCTAATAATTCATCATGTTCAGAAACAACTATGATAATGATTCCGTTACCTTGTACGTCACCTAAGCTGTTAGCTCTACCCTAGCACCCTCAGCAAGCTGACCTTCTCCAAGCTCGCCCCAGGGCCGAATATTCCAGATTGAATATGCCGCCGAGGCAGTGAAGCAAGGTTCAGTCGTTGTCGGTATCGCCAGCAAGACCCATGCTGTTCTGTGTGCTGTCAAGGTACGGCCATCTCCCCTCCCCCTCCAAAGCACCATTGTCCCATATAAGCTTTCAAAGTCAATTCTCTAACATTTCACTTCACAGCGAAACGCTGAGGAACTCTCCTCCTACCAGAAGAAGCTCTTCACTGTCGACGAACATGCCGGTATCGCCATCGCCGGTCTTACTTCCGATGCCCGCGTCCTCTCCAACTTCATGAAGCAGCAGTGTCTAGGCCACCGACTCACCTACGGCCGCGCCATCCCCCTCCGATCTCTCGTCGACATGATCGGTGAGAAGGCCCAGATGAACACTCAGATGTACGGCAAGCGACCGTACGGTGTTGGTCTCTTAGTTGCTGGTGTTGACGAGCGTGGACCCCACCTGTTCGAATTCCAGCCTTCGGGCATGACAGAGGAGATGCTTGCCTTCGCCATTGGCGCACGAAGCCAAATGGCCAGAACATACCTCGAGCGTAACATCGATGAATTTGCCGACTGCTCAAGGGAGGAGTTGATCAAGCACGGTCTCAAGGCACTGAAGGAGAGTCTGGTTCAGGACAAGGAGCTCACAGTAGAGAACACATCAGTCGGTGTGGTGGGCATCAACACGCAGGACGGCAAGAAGAAGGTTGAGCCTTTCAAGCTGTACGATGGATTTGAGGTGCAGCCATGGATTGAGAGTGTTGGCGAAAGCCAAGGTGGAGAAGAAGCCGAGGGTGAAGGCATGGATGTGGACAGCTAAACGCGCGACGAATGATGAAGCGGATACACGTGGCGTCGGATTGCTAGCTAAATAGATCATGTACAATAACACGCTGCAAAGGCAGCTTTCCATGGGTCTCATGTCTGGTCAGAAAGTGTCTTGAGTCATCAGTTCATCTATTCGTGGAGCGCCAGTCTATCCTATCCTAGAAATGCGGGAGTGAAGAATGATCCGTAAAGCACCGTAAGAACACCTATCCGTCTCCTATATCCAATCCAAACCCGGGTTCCAGATCCAGCGCCTCAAAACAATTGCTTACTGACTGCCCCATTGGAGCTGATAGATGGCATCTGAGACCTGATAGTCACGGAGAGCCTTGATTGCGCCTTCAGGGGTGTCGGCATTGACCAAGATGTTCTTGTTGGCAGGCTTCACAAAGCCCTCATCAGCAGCGCGGTCCATCCACTGAACAATGCCGTCCCAGTAACCCTCAATGTTGAGAAGAACGATTCCTCGGTTGTGAATTCCCAGTTGGTTCCAAGTAGTTGTCTCAAAGATCTCCTCCATGGTACCGAATCCACCGCTCAGTCCGATAAAGCCACTGCCAGGACCACCAGCGAAGACCTCTTCAGCCATGAGCTTCTTTCGAGTATGCATATCCTTAACAACTGTTGTGCGACCATAGACAGACTCCTCAGGCACAATGTGGTTGTGCTCGTTGACAGTTCCATAAGTGCTATCTCGCTCATACTTGACCAGAGCCTCAGGAATAATACCATGAACAGACTCAGGGCCGTTAATTGCGCAGAGACTCTTTGCCACCTCGCCCATGAGCCCAACAGTTCCGCCTCCGTAAACTATTGTCCGGTGTTAGTGTTAGCCATGACAGTGTCTTACCCGGAGATCGGCGGTCGGCGGCCCGCGATCTTATCTGGTGCTGAAAAAGTGACTCACCTAGGTCAATGTTGTTGGCAGCCATGGCTCTTCCAAGTGCACGAGCAGCTTCGATATGAGCGGGACTCGCACCGGGAGCGGCACCGCAGTAAACACAGATTTTGGTTCGAGGGTGGCCGTTTGATATGTTGTTTTGCGAGGCAACGGCGGCCTGCAAGATGGTGCTGTCAGCAGTCATGATGAGCGTGTTTGCTGACTTGTCGTTTTAGATAGTAGTTTATATAAGTATAGAGAGAAATTTTGTTTTTAAAAGAATTTGAATTGGTGTTTGGAAGAAGATTAAGTTAGTTCGAAGCTGGATTGTTCGTCTTATATAGTAAGAGTGAGTAAAATGACAGAGACAGATAACAACGCTTGTTTCGGTGAGTCTTATGTGGCGACCTTTGAAGGATTGAACTTGTACGAAGAAAGTTCCAGACGAGTCAAAGTTTCAACTATCAAATCGAGATTCAACAAGAAAATAAAAAAAAGGAAGAGTTGAAAGAATGAAAGTTTACGAGTTTATATAGCAGTCATGTGAGTAGCCCAGGAACTAGTTGACCAACACAAACATCTACGAACAGCCTATCGGGCTATTGATCAGCGACGGGAGCCACGTCTTTGGGCGTGCCACTCGCAGCCGTGCTCCACCCATGGCGGCATTGATGTAAATTGTGCCACTGCAATGGCATGGCTAACAGAGGTCACCTGGACAGATGAGAGACGGGGTGTGTTCTAGCAGAGTAGGGCGATACCCAGCAGGGTTTAGCATGCATCTTCATCGTGAGTATTATCTTGAACATCATTGATGCGTTGTGTGTTAAACGGCGGGGCCATACTATGATCTTCAGATGCCATGATGCACTGTAACTAAATCTCTTTTAGTGGACGCATCATTTAAACATGGTCAATCTCCGAGCCGACAACGGCCGTCGTAGGCAAAGGTACAGGGGTACGTGTTCTGGTGGCCAATCGCTATTTGTGGGTGCCGCAGCACGTCAACGTCAACTGTCAAGGAGCCTGGACTGGCGAGGGGATTTCTATTTCCTCTAGATTTTGGCCAACCAAACACGTTTCGCTTTAGGTGCATCAACCAACAACCTTGACACCAGTATCAGGACAGTGAACCGCAGGACTTCTGCGATCCATTGTACTACGTCTGTGGTTGTCTGGCACTTAAACAGAAACAGATGCGCACGATGGCCGAAGCTCAAGTCATGCCTCGTCGTCAAGGCGAGCAGCAGCAAGAAGGAGGCGGAGGTGTAAGTGATCGCAAAGCAGTTTCTGCATTGTAACAATATACTGATCTTGGTTTCCATATAGAGCTTCAGCTTCAACAAGCTTTTGCTCGGAGGTGCCATCTACTTTGGCATCAATGCGGCCCTCAACTTTGCCTTGAAAAAGGATCAGCGCGGAGTTACTATCACCAACCCCGAGACAGGTGAAGCTGTCACAGTTCCTGGAAACGTCGAGGGTATTCCTCCCTTCCAGCTTCGCCCGAGGGAGCTCGATGAGGGCGCCACATATCGCAGCATTCCCAAGAACATTGCACCCATCTGGCCTCAAGACAGCCACGTCGACATCACCGTAACGCTCTCCCAGTCTTTCAACCCCGCGCCCATCTCGCAAATCCCCGATGATTATCTTGTGCTACAGGAGAAGGAATTCCATCTTAGCAACAAATCTGATAAGCGAACGATTGAGACAAAGTTCACGGTTCCGCCAGCCGTCCAGCATAATGGTACTCTATGGGGCCATTTCTACATTGGCCTTCCTGGAAGCAATCTCGATCCTAAGCAGCCCGGCTACGACTCATCCAAGGCATACTACTTTACTTGGCCCTTGACCCAGTATCTCCCGAAGAAGAAGGTTGCAAAGACACGAAACCTTCTCGAGGATATGCCCAAGCAGGATGAGCCCGAGGAGGAGGAGCCCACCGGGCCCATCATTGCGAACTACTACCACCCCAATGCAAGTTTCTCATTTGTTCCTGATATGGGCGTCAAGGACTTTGCCACAATGGCCCCTCAGATGCGACAATACTTACGACTTGAGGCTACTGGTGCTCGAGATGGCTCGGGCCAGCATGCTTGGTATTGTAAGTGGCAACGATCCCAGAGGGCAATGCACATCAACTGACTTTATTAGACCCTGTTCTTTTTGTCAACACCTTCTGGCAGTTGACGAACCAAATGACTCTGCTGAATGATACCGTCAAGGAGCTACCTCTTCGCATTGATCTTGGTAATTTAGCCAGCTGGCAGTTTCAGCTCATGTCTACGCTTGAGACCAACTCCAAGGAGTCTGCTCGACAAGCTGCATTTGGTGGTTCTCTTCCTGGTGGTGGCGACGGTACCGAGATTGAGATGATCAAGGAGGTTTTCCTTGACTCTAACCCTATCTTGCTTGGCGTCACTATCGTCGTCAGTATCCTGCACATGATTCTCGAAACCCTTGCCTTTGGATCTGATATTGCTCATTACCGCAAAAAGAAGGACAATGTCGGCATCTCAGTCCGCTCCATCTTGGCCAATGTCTTCATGCAAACCGTCATCTTCTTGTACCTTCTTGACAACTCGCAGAACACCAGCTGGATGATTTTGGGATCTCAGGTCGTCGGTATTGTGATTGAATTCTGGAAGATCACCACAGTTGTCAACGTGCGCATCCGCCCTGGTGGACCTGGATCTTTCCTCCCTTACACCATTACATTCGAGGACAAGCAGAAGTTGACTGAGACCGAAGAGAAGACCAAGGAGTATGATGAGATTGCATTCAAGTACATGTACATGGCTGGCGTTCCTCTCCTGGTTGCGTACGGTATCTACTCGCTCTACTACGACTCACACAAGTCGTGGTACTCTTACATCATTACAACCCTTGTAGGGTCTGTCTACGCCTACGGCTTTCTGATGATGGTTCCTTCGCTCTACATCAACTACCGCCTGAAGAGTGTTGCCCATATGCCCGCCAAGGCCATGATGTACAAGTTCCTCAACACCTTTATCGATGACCTGTTCGCCTTCACCATCAAGATGCCTATTCTGCATCGCCTGGCGACTCTTCGCGACGATGTCATCTTCTTTATTTATCTGTACCAACGATGGGCTTACCGCATCGACTACACTCGTGTCAACGAATTTGGCCAAGGTGGTGAGGATGAGCCTACCGATGAGATGAAGGCCAAGGAAGAGGCCAAAGACAAGCTTGTTGAGGACGTCAAGACCGAAGCCAAGACCAGTGGATCGGATACTGGCAAAGCTAAAAAGCGGAAGTAAATCAATAAGGGGAATTTAGAGCCGAGAAAGGACCCTCTGGTCACCATGACCTATCAGGATTTGCTTCTGGTTTCACAAAGGGCTATCTTCTTGCAGTTTTGCCAGCCTTTTTAGTTGGATATAATTATCCCTCAGCTTCCCCCTGCAAGCCGGGGAGAGCACATACAAAAGAACAATTCAAATATTATGTGATGATACAGCCGTATTATATTTGAGCCGTTGTAAAGGCGTATTTGATTTAATGTGATTTGTAGTTGTTGATAAGCTTCGACTTACCTACCTTCCATAACTGAAGACTCATAAGCCACTCAAGGAATTGATGCTCTCTGATAGCAGCCTTATGAAGGAATATACAATTTATGGTTCTGCGAATAATTGACTTACCTAGGTACCTAGGTAGTAGCAAAAGAACGATGGAACGCCCCCATACCGTCGGGGCAGCCGACAGCGTTCCAAATTCGGCCCACTAACGGGAGTCATAGCGGGTAAGCTACAGGGGACTTCAGTGCTGTGCCGCAAAGGGTACCTATTCCGTCATTTTGCGGAGGAGCTCACCTCAGCTTTTGATTCAACATGTGTATCAAGCTGGCCGTTTCAGACTTGGGGTCCAATGTCCACGCCTAGTCACGCATTAGCAACTAGAGGAAACTATCTTTTTGACCATATCTCTCTTCTTTTAAACCCCGTTGGGGCCTTTCACAGAAGGTCTGAACAGTCAACCTTGAGACCCTAGCATTCTTGGTGCACAGCCTCATCTTCACGAGGGACACTTTGACGATAAGGGAAAGACCCTGAACTGAATATTACGTACCTACCAATTGCTCAGCCTCGCCTTCGGTTACTTGGTTTATATAAAAAAACCAAGTAAATAAATAGCATAGCCAGACGTCCAATACTGTTCTACCTTGTCTTGGGTCTCTTATTACCTATCTCTATCGACACTCCAATCTCCCTTCAACAACCTCCCGTTCTCTCGAGCCGGGGGAGTCCGGTTCAAGCCGACGAAACCTCATGCGCCGCCCCCAATCGCATCTGTCCCTCGCCCTGCGACGACGCCGGTGATTGACGCCATTTTGCTACCCCGAATCTTTTCTTTGCTTGATACGAATTATATATACCCTTCTACGAGACCCTGAGCTTACGTTATCCTTCATCGACAACCCCGCGCCGTCTCTTGACCCTCGAGGGGAATCGCAAACACTTCCCGCGATACTGAATCATGAGCAGCCTTGACTCAGTCGGCTCATTGCTAGCGGCCATTGCGAACCTCATCGCCCAAGGACTGCGAATCCTCAGCTTGGCTGACAAAAGCCAGTGGGGACCTGACGAACACGAGCAGGTCCACGCCTTTGCTGCTGCATTGGACGAGGCCAAAAAGGACTTTCAAGAATTAGCACCTTTGGTTAATGGCCAGATATACTACGAAACCGATCGAAAACGTACGTTGGCCTCTGGCGCTCGGCGTGTTTACTTGACTCAAGCTTCTGTGGTAGCTTTTACGAGACATACCTATACTGACTTGCTTCCCAGATGAATCCATTGAGGAATTGAAAGCTTTGAAAGCTCAATTTACGGCTCACATAGAACAAATAAGGGACTGGAGTCGATCAGGTGGTCCAATCAACCCAATATGGGTCCGCGAAACACATACGCTACAACGTAAACTACACAGAGCACAATGTCGAGCGGCACGACGAATATACAACTCGGAAAAGGAGGGATCCGCCAGGTGTTTGGGGGCATTTCTCGTTTACCGACAACAACGTCAGTGGACATTGAATAAAACCATTCCAGACGAAGCCGAGTATTCTAGGAGATATCGGGAGGAGCTGCGCCTTTGCAATGCTATTGGATCGTTTAAGCGATTCGGTGATCGAGACATTGCTTTCGTGTGCGACTACTGCGACGGCCATATTATATGGGAGGATATTGAGAACATGCCCTCGATACGAACGTTTCAGGAAGCCGCCGCATCTCCGATTCTGACATTATCGCCGACAATCGATAACCCCCACTGGCAAGCGACTGGCTTCACTTTGTCTGGGCATCAGGAGAAGCAAGTTGTATTTGCGCCAGTAGCCATCGCAAATCATATGGCACCACAACATCGAGATTGGCTGGCTGGTCTGCTGTGTCCATATTGCGAAGCGGAGTCAACGGTACCCCAGGAACAGTATGACGACGAAGACGCGTACAGGCCGGATCTGGGCTATGAAGACATGGATGCGTTCCGGGAGCATCTTGAGTGGCAGCATACAGTGACGGCGCCAACCTCACAAGCACAGGCAGGTTCGGACAATTGCATAGTGATGTAGCTTGATGAGAGCAAGCGAACGACATCAGGACATGGTAACCAAAATTTGGCGTTTCTTCCTTTCATGATTTGGGTAGAGTAGATGGCATTTGGAGTTAGGAGTCTCATACGGAATGGCCTTGGTGAGACAGCATGGCTCAGGAGCAGTATTGGTTATGATTTAGCAAGCATTGCCAAAGCAGGCATGGGCAGACGAATTGACTTGTCGTAAATGATCACATAAAGTACATAACCTGTTGGAACCCTTCTCTTCTGAGAGCCTTGCTCGGGTTTCATATACCCCTGATATGCCAAGTCACAATTTCAAAATTGCAGAAATTCCTCGAGTACAATACAAGTGGCCAGATAGAGGTATTAGATTTATGTAAACAGAAACAGCTCGCTTGCATTCCTTAAAAGAACCGCCAATACAGGAAGAAGATGATGATGAAACCAAGAGCCGCAAAAGGCCCGTACTGCTTTACAAGCAGCTCCCAGTTGATACGCACAGCGGCACGACGATACTTTTTGCTATCATCGCGCAGCCTCGAGCTGATCTCGCCCATGCGCTCCAGACTATCACCACGGTAGAGAAGGTCCTCAATGTTCTTGGTCATGACCTTGGTAACATCACGCAGCTCATCGTTGAGCTTGTCAAGGTTAGCCGAGGCGCGCGAGTCTGCATAGGTAGTCTTCGTCTTGGAAATAAAGGTGTCGAACTCCATGAAGGCGTATGGCCGCAGGGCGGGAGAGTGAACCTGAGAGGCTGGGTAGGTGGTTGTGAACTCGCGGGCAAGATCGGCGAGGTATGTGAATGCGAGCTTTCGGGGGTACGAGGGGGCGCAAATGGCGAGAAAGACAATGTCCGAGTCGATGAGGTAGTGCAGCGTGTGGTTGGGGGTCTCGATGGAGGCTTGAGATTCGGAGTTGCGCGTGAGCTTGCGGAGGACTTGGCGCACATTCTGCTTAGTCTCTGCGAGAGTAGACTCGGCCTGTTTAGAGAGATTATAAGTATGGAATTGTGGTAGAGCTTTGGGGTATGGGTGGGTGTACCTGTTCATCGTCGACCGAGGCGCAAAGCATGAGGCCTTGTGGAACGTTAGTGTATATTTCTGCACTGTAGCATATTAGGGCTTACCATCAAGTCTTGATATTTGCGTAGAGTAGATCATTTTGGCGTTTTGTGGTGGGAGTGTCGAGTAATAGGGGAAGAGTTGCGTAGAATGTTGTGTCTTTGTCTTAAAGACCTTCAGCTACCACTACGTGTCAAGAAAGACAGGCGATAGAGGGATGACGTATAAGGGCCACGAGACTGAGCCAAGCCAAGAAGGGTCAACGAATATATTGAAGCCCGAATCCAAATACAAATGGCCAACTTTGTCGGTTTCCGGCTCGCAGTATCACAACTAATCGGTTTGGTTCGTTCAAGGATGTCCGTATGTATGGTCGTTTGTCAGTGGAGCTGGCGCATGTAAGAGAGCTTCGTGCTGATAAGATAACGAGCCAACCTGGCATTCCAGTTCGAGATGGCACTTCGTGATGAAACTTGACGATTTGAATATTTTTGTTGGAATAAAACGTCTACCATTTTCACATATATGCCTATTGCGCTTCTTTGAGTACCTCCATTTTGTCCTTGACTTGTAAACGCCGACTTGCTTTGGAAATAATTGCCTATACACTCAACCACCATCCTAGCTTTGCGGAACAAACACATACAATATCACCCTGCATCAATTCTTTTTAATATGAGAATCCATTCTCAGCTCTATATCTCATCTTCCTCGTCATCAAAGTCATCCTCTCTACCCATCTCGTATAGAATCCTGCCTCCCTCTCCTGCTCCAATATCCGTTTGCGCATCAAAGTAGGGCAATATAATACCTTCTCGGTCCTTGCGTTGTTTCTCTGTAAGTCCAAGGTTGAAAGTACTCTCAGGCTCCTCTTCTCCTTCGCCTGTGTCCTCACTACCCGTTGGTGTGACAAACATTGGGTGGTCTGTAAGCAGGCTCACTTTGCCAGCGGCTACTGATCCCTTTGAGCTGAGAATGAACTTTTCCGAGACGGTTCTTCCGCTTCGTCGTCGTAGTTCCATATGGACTACAACTCCATTGCTGTCCTCATTTCGGTCTCTGCTCTTCTCCCCAAGACCGACAAGCACTCCCTCTCGGTCCTCATTCAAACCCCACTCTGGCTCCTGGATACTTCTGTTCCGAGCCTTTTGGCGCTCAATCTCTTGGTACAGACTCGATAGCCTCAAGATAGCAGTGGCCAGGTGGCATAGTACTGTAAAAGGATGAGGTTCATACTCGCTGAAAGATCTCGGCAGCACAACTGGGACATCGTCATGGTATGTGGCGACGATGGAGACTGCGGGTGTAATGATACTTGAAAGAAAGCTTGCCAACGACTGCGGAGCTGCGGATGCCAGAGCGTTGAGTGAGTCGATAATTACAACGGCTCCTTTGAATGGTCAATTGGGAAGAATAAAAACAGATCATGGTTCCTAGGCTTACTCTGAGTAGGCTTTCCCTTGTCTAACAGAGGGTTGAACGCAGGGTAATGGTTCAACAAGTCCTTGCGAACAGCTTGGAGATCTCTCCCCGTCGTCTTTATAAAAGCATCTGCGTCTTGTGGTTTTTTCAGCGTTACCATAGACAAGAAAATGACCTGTGTCTTTGCAATCTAATATTATCAAATTAGTCACACTGGCTCTCATCATTCTATCATTCCATAATTGGAGTTACCTTTGCTCGCAATACAAATTCACTTAGAACTGGTCGCGCAGGTTGTTCGAGGTTATCGATCACGAGAGTGAGAGGACTTGCACCATCGCGCAAGTTGAGGAGTTTCTGTAAGAGCAGTAGACTGTGCGATCGAGCGTGAATATTTGAGGTTGGTGCCATTGTTGTAGAGGGCATACGTCAGACTTGAATGGTCGCTATGCTATTAGTCTTCAATACTGATGCAAGACGGTCTGTGTTCATTCAGTGTGTTAGGAAAGCACGAATAATTCATGTCACGTTGAGAAGATGAAATCTCCTAATCAGCGCCTGAATCTTGATTGTGGTGGGTGTTGCTAAAATTCAGTGGGTCAGAATCTATCGCCCGCCTCTATGCCGAATTGCATCTCAAGCCCCGGAGAATGAAGTCAAGAAATATATCATCCGGTCGAATAAGGTTTATAAAGTTCCTTGTAAGCTATGTATGATCAATAATAACGCCATGAACGGTTATATATCCTCTTTTGCCCACGATATGCTACCCTCAAGCAAGCTCATCCTTTGTATCTTCACCATCAATCTCCATCGCTGAACTTTTTCGGTGCCCAATGGCCATAACGATTGGCTCCTTTTCCGTCGGATCGCATCTCTGTAGTTCATCAACCTCCTCATCAATGTCAGGGTCCTCTTTCTTACCCTTTATACCGTTCTCAATATCGACGTCTTTCTTCTTGGCTGATTCGGTGTCCTCCATCCTCACATCGCTTGCTTCCTTCGACATGGGAGGTCCTCGCTTTGTCTTGAGTTCTGGTGGTAGCTCAACCTCCCATTCATCTTTGAATCTGCTATCCAGGAATTCATCAAAATCGCCCATCTTTCGTCGTTCATGTGCTGCCCAAGCTTGCGCCAACCACTCAGGGTCATGCCGTCCTTGTGCGATGTTTTCTGTGTAGGCAGCACAGTCATGGCGGAAGCTGTCGTCATTCATAAGCGACGCAAAATCAGGGCAAGCCTGTTCAGTGCCAGCTCGAAGGACGTGCTGAGAATCCGGGAAAAGTGCCAGGATTTCTGCCTTCTCTTCCTTACCTAGAATATCCCAGGCCATTGGATTTGACAAGATGCTCTATTCCCGTTAGTGAGCTTATCAAGTTCGGGAAATAGGGAGCCATACTCTGAGATCAGCCGAAGCCAAAGGTGATTTTTGGTCCGTTAGGATATTGTCCGCGTTCCATTTCGACTTCCTCGGTGCCTTTTTCACAAGCAGCCTTCTCTTGCCTCTGGCCATCTTGGATGTATTGGTCGGGGTCTTTCTCTGTTGCGCAAGTGAAGTTGATGGCGTATCTGGAAGTTGATCTGGCATTGTGGGTGCATCTTCATTCTCATGGTCGGGAAGTGAGGACAGAGGAGATGATGCTGATGCATTATGATTAGATTCATTTGCGCCGCCGTTGCTAACGATTATTGTTCCCTCGTCCTCTCTGGCCATGGTCGTCAAATCATGAATGTGCTAAAAGACGGTCGAATTTGGAGGATTGTAGGTCTGGAGACCAACCTCATGAGGTTACGTCGTTCAAGTGAAAATGGGTTGACGCATTGATTTTGAAAGAAAGAGTAAGGACGCTTCCCAATTAAAATTTGTGTGAAACACAAACCAAAATGCTTGCTGTGATGGCCCTTTGAGCAATTTCAGGCTGCATCGAAGGTCTAGGGTAGCCGCGTTGTCATGGCTCTTGCTTCCTTCATCGGCAAAGCCCGATAAAGCAGCTGTTACACAACACCAGGTAGGTGATTACTATCATATTCTTTCTTCTTTCTGATTTCATCTCAATAATCTCAAACATCAGGATGGATGCTCGCTTGAGTTGTGAGTTGTGGAACTCCGTTTTCGGCCGTCAATGGTTACATCAGCTCAAAACCCCCAAACTCGTTGGGGTCGACATCCCACGCTCCACTCAACCCCTCATTGATCAAAACGGAAACCCGCTATGTACGGATAATGGCGAAGGACAGAGTCCAAATGCGTGATTCTGGGGCATTGTGGATAATAAATCGGTATTGATTTATATATCCATGCTTGACCTATGATCCTATTTGCGTCCCCCAGTGACCTTTAGTTATCCATCCAAAGCTACCACGTACCTGTAGGCTATTCGTCGAACCCAATGGCAACTAGCAAGCCCCTCTGTCTCGGCTACAATGGGAAACATCCCTTCTCTAGAGTTGAGATCAATAATCGCTCTTCTGTCCAAGAGCTCCTTCGCACGGTTCTCGATCCTTTAGAACCTTTCTTCTCTCCTCAAAAAGCCCGTGTCAAGTGTCCCGGTGCAACGGCAGTCCGATTTGACCAGACTGCCTCCGAAGTCGAAGGAATTTGTCGTCCACTCTGGGGCCTCGCTGCCTTATTGGCAGGAGGCGGTGATTACGATGGCAAGGAATGGTGGATTCAGGGCATCAAGGCGGGCACTGACCCAGAGAACCCCGAATACTGGGGCTATCCCCAAGACAATGATCAACGAATGGTTGAGATGTGCCCTCTTGGTAGGATCAAATTCCACAAAGCTAGTGTAATAGAAGACTGACAATTATCTAGGCTGGGCTCTGGCTGTTGTCCCCGAATTTTGGAGTAGCTTGACAGACAAAGAGAAGAACAACGTTGAAACATGGCTGGGAAACTCAATCAATGAGAAAAAGTTGATTCCCGATCCCAATCAGATAGTTTCTTGTCTAATCCTTATTACAGCATGCCCAACACCAATTGGCTTTGGTTCCGTGTCTTTGCCAATCTGGGTCTGAAGAAGAACGGCGGCAAATTCTCTCAAGAGAGACTCGATAGTGACATTGAACATCTCGATACCTTTTATCGTGGAGGAGGCTGGTCCAACGATGGGCCTGAAGGCATTCACCGTAAGACTGCGATGTTAACACCCCGTCATTTTCACTTACATGCCTAGAAATGGACTACTACTCTTCGAGTTTCGCGATTCAGCTACTGCAACTATTATATGCCAAGTTAGCAGGAGAAGAGGATCCAAAGCGGGCAGAAGAGTTCAAGAGGCGTGCGCAACAGGTCGCTTTGGATCTGATCCATTACTTCGACGACGAAGGCAGAGCCATCCCCTACGGCCGAAGTGTAGGCTACCGTTTTGCTATGGTGTCCTTCTGGGGAGCTCTTGCTCATGCCGATGTCGAGTTGCCGGCCCCATTGACTTGGGGGATGGTTAAAGGAGTCGTATTCCGCCATTTGCGTTGGTGGCAGACCCAAAGTGAGATCTGGACGTCCAGTGGAACGCTCTCCATTGGGTACTCATACCCAAATATGTATGTATGTATCGACTGCCCTTGACCCTCATGTTGGCATCAACTAACGAAAAGTAGATGGCAGAGAACTATAACAGCCCCGGAAGTCCTGTAAGATCTTTACCGAGATTGAAAAGCAACAGAAGATTGGCTAACCAGAACGCACAGTATTGGGCATGCCTAGCATTCATGTGTCTGGCAACGCCCGAGGACCACCCTTTCTGGACTTCTGATGAGGAATCAGCCAGTGGTGCAATTCCCAAGGTTAAGGCCATTCACCAGCCAGGCCATATTATGAGGTAAAATCCAGCTTTGTACGCAGCTTCATGCGATACTGACGCAATATAGTTACCTTGGCGGTCACTGTATGCTTCTGTCGTCTGGACAAGCTTGCAGCTACCCAATGAAAGGTACACATGCCAAATACGGCGGATTCGCTTACAGCAGTGCCTATGGATATTCGGTGCCCCCTGGTCTCTTCTCTCTGGAGCAATATGCACTTGCATCACAACTTGGGTTCTCAGATGATGGGGGCGAGTACTGGAAAACTCGAAGGCTTTGCGAATATGCGGGGATTGAAGACCGCGAAGGCATCTCGGTTCTAGTCTCGATTTGGACACCGTTCCCAGATGTCACAGTTCGCACCATCTTGATTCCTTCACAAGAAGAGACCCCAAACTGGCATCTTCGAGTTCATCATATCAAGAGCGGTCGTGAAGTTATGACTGCAGATGGATCCTTTGCTATTTCCAATCTCAACTCAACGAATGGACGATATTTGGGACCGTACGATGAGGAAAAGCACGAGGGAACATCGCCTAAGGTCATTGGCAATTACGACCTAAATACCCCTGATGGGTGGGCAAGTGGAAAGTTGGGGGCTTTTGCGGTATCGAAAGGTGCTGTAGGTATCAAAGCTTTGGAACCGGGGGAAGGACGTCAGGCCATGCTGGTTAATGCGGATCCGAACTCAAACCTCATCGAAAGCCGGAGCACGATCCCTACTCTCCAGCATACTATCAAAGCTGGTGAGTCGGTTTGGTATGTGTCTGCTATATATGCCAAGCCCTCGGGCGTTGGAGTGAGCAAAGAAAGCTATCTTGATGGATGGGCCAAGACTCCTGCCATCCCAGCCTGGCTAGAGAGAGAGATGAGTGTTTAACCCCAAATATTGGCACAGGCAGTAAGCTTGAGTGGATGGAAGCGAAATGTGCGTCGCGGAAATTGAGAGATTCCATCAATCAAATCATCGAACTATCTTCTCCTCATCTAAAGACTGAAGTCCTGCTCCCCGCTTCCGATCACCCCGTCTTTGCGGGGAGGGCCTGTACTCCTTGGCAAAGAGTGATGTTCAGAGTTGATTCATCGGCCTTAAGAAGCTTGGCTATTGAGGCGGAGGTGATGACTCGCTCGCTTTCGATACATACGATAACCTTAAAAAGAAAGATCCGTATTCGTCAACGGGCCAAATAGCCTAGACTTGGGCGCGATCCCCGCCGGAGAGACATATTTCCACTTATTAGAGCACGAAGACAACCCCAACTACGGATACTCAGCAAGCACCCATGCCACCATCAATCGACTTCGATTTGAGCCGGCCGACACCCCGGAAGAAGAGCTCTTCTGTGGAGCATCTCTCCACAAACCCCAGATTCCACGCGGTAGTCAATGTTACTTCCCCGCATGTTGGCTAGAATGATCTCAAGAGCGCGCCAGTTTGTGATGTCAAGAGACATCTTGGAAGAATCCAAGGCGCCCCCAAACCTCAATCTCGGGATATACTGAGCGACGTCTGGGCATTTCGCAACATTGGGGTATGCTGCTGCTTCCGCGCCTGATAAAGCAGCCACTTTTTGACGACAGACGTAAGTCTATTCGTGGGCTTTTTTATCCGTCGAGGGGTCCGTACCAAGCGAACCAATTCACGCGCTGGTTGATATGTACAGTAATTATTCTATTGTCTTGGCGTAGAGCAAGTATGCTCGCCATATTGAACCCTATTGACAGATATTGTTTGAACGTTAGCCTGATGCTGATAACATAGCTACGAAACGAGATATGGGCAGGGTCGGGGTTTCATTTTCAACGTGAGTTTGTGCCTCTAGATTGCACAGACAGGCTAGGCTTGTACATTACGGTGTTAAGCCTTTCTAATAAACAGCCCGTATGATCGACAAGGGGAGTCCTATCCTATACCAATAAGGTCAGTGGGCCGACGTTGGGGGTGAGAGTCTTTTGATGTGACCCCGGACGTGGTTGTTAGTGGTCGTTGGGCGATCAGTTTCGGGATGGTGGTGGTCTGGGTTGATAGCTTAGTTACAACACTTGAAGGCCTTAGCCGGTTGATCATTTAATATCCTACGAGCTCCCCTCGAGATCGATATTTTTTCATCCGAGATCACACCACAATCAATCATTGGTGCCTTTCGACCTTTGAGCAAGTTGTTCTCTTTCTATATTGGCATCTCCGCCTCTTATTTCGATTCAAAATCTGGGGAAACAAGCTTAAATTTAAAGATATCATCTATTGTTCCTAGTCGCAGAGCCCACTCCATCCTCGGCTGTCGCCACTCAACTACCACCCAAGAGTCGACTACAATACCGCAATCATGGGTCTCGCAGGTGTTCTCAAGAAGGTCATTCGCAATGATGCGATGAAAACTGACCCTGAAGAGATCTACAACTGGCGTGTCTTTGCAATCGTAGCCGGCTCATGCTTCGGAGGCATGTTGTTCGGTTGGGATACTGGAGCTATCGGTGGTGTCCTTGCTATGAAGGCCACGCAGGAGCGCTTCAACTATACTCCCGAGGCCAAAGTTACACTTGATCAGAACATTGTCTCAACTCTCCAGGCTGGTTGCTTCGCTGCTTGTTTCTTCACATCGTACTTTACTGAGAAATATGGTCGACGATGGTGTCTCATCGGAACCGGTACCATTACCACTATTGGTGTTATTCTTCAGGCTTCCTCTACGGCTAACGGCTCGCTTCCTCTCATGTACGTTGGACGCTTCGTCGGTGGCCTGGGCGTCGGAGCCGCTTCGTCTCTGGTCCCCCTCTATGTGTCTGAGTGTGCGCCTCGAGCTATCCGTGGTGGTTTGACTTGTAGGTTCTCCTTCTGGACCTCTGTGTATTCAGGACTAAATCGAGACAGCTTTCTATCAGCTATTCATCGTGACCGGTGTTATGCTTTCTTTCTGGTATGTTCGCGCACCATTGGAACCATCCTCTCGAAGCTCATTAACAAAACAA
The DNA here is from genome assembly GCA_012932025.1 of Fusarium austroafricanum. Lineage (NCBI taxonomy): Eukaryota > Fungi > Ascomycota > Sordariomycetes > Hypocreales > Nectriaceae > Fusarium > Fusarium austroafricanum. The sequence goes on from JAADJG010000141.1 coordinate 33,246, forward strand.
TAGGGTCAACTACGGTGCTCTTCTCCACCTCAGCGCTCCTACCGTCTACGCTTTACCCCTAGCCCTTCAGGCTCTTCCTGCTGTGTAAGATACAATGATGTTATGACAAAGACTATAACTGACTATTTCCAGTCTCTTGATCAGCTGCATGTTCGCAGCTCCTGAAAGGTGCGATATCTTGATAGCTTATGAGAAAGAAATGGTCCACTAACAATGAAAAGCCCTCGATGGTGTGCCCGAAAAGATGACTGGGAACGTGCCAAAGCTATTCTTATCAATCTTCGAATGTGAGTGACCCCATCAGCTGACGAAGAGAGTCTTTCATTGACTGTGATTTTCTTAGGCTTCCTGAGGACCACGAGTATGTCCAAGCTGAGCTCCAAGAGATGTCTGCCCAGCTTGAAGCTGAGAAGCGACTTACTGGTGATGCCTCTGCCTCAACACTCTGGAAGGAGCTCGTCACCATTCCTGGAAACCGGAAGCGAGCCATCATTTCCGTTCTACTCATGATTTGCCAACAGGTATTTCCTTAGTGACTGATGCTGTGCTTGTGGTATGAAACTGACTGCCCAACAGATGACTGGTGTGAACGCCGTCAACTATTACGCTCCCCAGATCTTCCAGTCACTGGGTATGACTGGCACAACTGTCTCTCTCTTTGCTACTGGTGTTTACGGTATCGTCAAGGTATTGGGGTGCGCTGCCTTCCTCATCTTCTGTGCCGACTCTCTTGGCCGACGACGTAGTTTGCTGTGGACCAGTGCTGCTCAGGCTGTCACTATGTACATCATCGGCGTCTATGGTCGTGTTGAGCCTCCCGTTGTTGGTCAAGGCATCTCTGCTTTTGGATACGTGGCCATTACCTGCATTTACCTCTGGGCTGCGCTTTTCCAGTTCGGTTGGGGACCTTGCTGCTGGATTCTCGTCTCTGAGATCCCCACTGCCCGTCTCCGAGCTCTGAACGTCGCTATCGGTGCAGCTACTCAGTGGCTCTTCAATTTCATCATTGCTCGAACTGTGCTTACCATGCAGAAGACCATGGGACCTGCCGGCTACGTAAGTACTCAATACAAGCAATAGGACGGCACAAGATAGCTGACAAGATCTATTCAGGGTATGTTCTTCATGTTCGGTAGTTTCGATCTTCTCATGGGAATCTTCGTTTGGTTCTTCGTTCCCGAGACAAAGGGTCTTAGTTTGGAGCAGATGGATGAGCTCTTTGGCGTTGGTGACCTTCACAGCAAGCTCGACGCTGAGGGTCCCGAGGGAGCCCGAACACCTAGCATCCGGGAAGAGGTCGCCGATGTCAAGACCAGCAAGCACTAAGGATGAAAGTTTAATGAAGGGGATGGGGGGCCAAGAAGGTTTGCCCTCGGGTATTAATTCAATATGAGGTTTGATGATTCGATTTCTCGGGAGTACAGTATGAGGATGATGCAGTTCCTATAGGAATATGTGGACATGTAACTAACTAGTCGATACGATGTGTGGAATGAATTATCATAACCAGGCGTATTGCAGTTTTCATTGTGCTGGGTTCAAAGAGAGCTTCGGTTAAATGAAACACCCCAGCAGCTAGTCAGCTATCGATTAAGTTTGAATATTAGCCGGATAGTATACTCATTTTCTTGCTATAATGATTCATTCGAATATTCCGATTGGCTTTATCCCGAGAATGACTGCACCAGTGTTATGGTCACAAACTAAACAGGAAATGACTGCGTGTTAGACTAGTAAAGGATCATGTTTCATGATCAAAGTATATCTTCCAAATCGTTGGTCTGTGTGGTGGTGATACTGTGCATACATATGTATCCCTATCCTCGTGCAGTGGAATGGAATCGACCCGATAGGCCAATAACAACATTCCCTTTCTTGGAAGCTTTCCTTCGCATGTAGTTTTGTAGAGCCACCCATGGGACGCTGATAATCTGAGTATGACTAGGTCAAGGCCCGTATCCGCTCCAGGATTACTATACGTGTATCTTGCTAGCCCAAGAGCCAATTATCCTTGTCCAGAAAGGAAAGTTATCAGCTTAGTTGAAGTTGAAAAAAAGGAGCTTGTCGTCCGATTATGGAGTCCAAACAGTGCACGGCTCAAAACCCTGTACGCAAAAGTCCCTGCGATAGTCCATAGGTAGTCAAGGAGCAGAGATGCGTTTGTGTGGGGTTGTGCTTGGTGATTTGTTTCTGTGTGATTGATTATGTCTATCCTTATCTGCTAATGCGAGATCGGACCGAAGAGACAAGCCTGTGGGACGTGGGTTACTAGGACTAGTGTTTTGTTTGCGAGATTAGGATCATGGGGAATTGATGATATCGACAGAGGTCACACAATGACAGTGAGTGACAGCGACAGGGACCCTGTCTCAGAAAACCCAACGTTCACTACCGAACAACCAATCAGCTTTATCCTCAACCCCTCATGGAATCTAACCGCAAGTTCTAGGCCTTCTTGGCAATAACTTACAGCTACGGGGTACAGGGCAAGGAAAGGCTTCTAACGGCCAAGGCTGACCCTCCTATTCGTGGGGATCTAAGTAACTTTCCACAGGGCCACTGCCGACAGTAGCGTCATTTTTGGGGGTGATGTGTGAGTGTGTTGTAATTATGGTGGTGTTGAAGCGTGGTAGGATCGGCATTTATGAGCCAAGAAAGAGGAAACAATTGTCCACCATGATCCCTATTTGGGGAATCGATTGGGTTTCAACGGACTAGGCCATGAGGATCGGAAAGCTGAGAGAAGAGGATGCTGAATTAAAAGCTGCCTAAGCCCTGGTAGGCCAGCCAGATTAACAAGGGGGTATCCATGGTAATGGCTTGTAAGTTTTAGATGGCGTTTCATCGTTTCATGTTTTTTTCGAGGGACCGGGCCGTAGTCTAGGAGAGGGAAAAGAAAGAATGAGGCGGATGTTTGGTTGAAGATGCAATTTTTGGTGTAGCTCCATAGATACTTATGATCAGCTATATCTATCATCTTGTGTATTGTTGCGGTGTGATTTCTCCATGTTCCTGCAGTACGAGTAACATCTTGTGTAAAGATAGGCAGGATAAAGTACCCCAGAGCTGCCCAGAGCTAATAAGAGACAAGTCCAACCGTCAACCAGGGTCTAAGTATTTGGAATTTGACCCGCCTTTTCCTGTCCTGCCCTGACTCGTCGTCTGCCGCCTCACGCCTTCAAAGATCCCTATCACTCATTGCCATTGTCATTGTCATGCGACAAGGGTTCCAGAGCTATTTCTGCCCTATGACAGCGGCAGGCTGATCGGAAACATATGAAACTGGCGTGACTTTGGGTTTTTGTCTCTCCTATCCCATGACGAGAAATCCACATCAAGCCCTGTCTTGCTGTCCTTGACCCGAACTTCCATTGTTAATTGTCTGTGTATCTGTATGTACGATAGAGCACACAGACACAGGCACAGTCACAATGACAGCAATATGCCGTTTCTCTCTAGTCGGATGTCTCGGTTGCAGCCTTGTTGATCACCATCGCAATGCGATGCAATGCATAGACCCACAGCCATACAAGCTTGGACGTTGAAAGTTGGAAGTTTGTTATGTATCTGTCTGTAGTCTATTTTGGTGGTTAGGTTAGGTTAGGTTAGGCTTGATGCTACATACATACCTCTCGATATCCATGCCATTACATGGATGTTAAATGTTTTGCCCTTGTCCTCAATATGGGGCATTGAGGGATGGATTAAGTTCAATCTTTCCTCTTTGTCTCTCTTGTCCCCCGCCGGATCTAAAAAAGGCACAAGTACAAGCTATTCGTCTGTTTTTTCTAGGTCTTCAGTTCCTATTTCAGCTCTTCGTGTTATTTGCGTGCCGAGCTTGGTGTCCTTTGTTGTAAGCTCTCACTTTCAGAGCCAAACTGACAAGTTCCAACCGACGCCTCGACTGTCCCTAAATATCATTGCATTTGTATATGCGTGGTTCATTTATATATCCTTGTCTATGGCCTCAAAACACTAAAATCACTAATTACTGCTTATATGAATCCTTCGCTCCCGCGACAACCAGCACTCGACAACCTACGAGCTCTTTTGTTCACCAAACTCCACACCGCTGCAGCTGTAGCTTGCATCAACAAAAGTGCTGACCGATTGTTTGATCATCCGATAGGCTGTTGTCAGAACCCTAGGTGCATAATAGCTGCATCTTAGTCTTCAGGTTGATCGAATCTGTGGACCGCACTTTGACTTATACGGAATATTGGCGGTCGAGAACTGACTCTTTCAGAGACTTGAGCATCATATCCACCGTACTCAAACGCTTCTTGACCTTATCATTCGCCAATGTTGGGAACTTAGGATATTCGTTCTTTTGCTGTTCTTCGAAGAAGTTATTCACCTTGAAACTCTTGAGGCTGGCCGAGAAAAATCGGAGCGAAGAATTGATCTTGAAGAGAAGGAATTCCAATTTCAACGAAAGGAATCGATATTTTTGCCTCAGGTCGAATATCGAAAACGATTTGATTTAACTTATACAGAACTATGCTGGGGCCACGGCGGCCAACTCCAACGCGCAGCGCTCACGACATGGCATTTACCGTTACCCCACGACATAGCAGTCACTCAATACCGAACCCCTCCTTTCGTAAGTCCCCAGATTTCTTTCTTTCTCGTTAGAATGATTTATTTATTTTTACTTTGCTTTTGCCTTTAGCTTTTCCATCCCTGGTTTTCAGCTGCTCGGCGTATTCCTTGTTCGTCTTTCTTTTCATTTCATGCATAAAAGCCGTTATGTCTTTAGCTTTTCGTGTTTTCTGTTCCTGTTCTCGTCTTAAGTCTGCTCTTGCCAAATATTAGGCGACTAAGATCGCTGTTGGTTCAACATGCTCTCCCATTTATCTACGTCCCCAATGATGTAATTTCTTCACTGGAAGCTCAGCTAAGCTCTACCTACGACTCCACACTTTCTACCTCTCCCCCGTTTCTCTATTTTCAAAACTTTGGCACAATCCAGACAATCACAATCAATTCCTCTTGTTGAGGTTGGCGAGCTTTTGGGGATCGAACCTTTGGGTTACATAATCAAAGACATTGAAAGAGCAAGGAAGACCAGAATTGCCACTGACTGCTTGGGGGCGCAACTTAAAAACATTATCAAATCATGTACACGCCATTATAATGGCCGACGCTGACTCCAACCCTTCCACAGCGACGCACAATTCGCCGCGAACATGGCTCCTCACTTCAGCTCTCTCCCCCCTGTCTGTCCGACTCATCCGGCTTCTTCTGTCACATGGCGACTACGTTGTTGCATGTTTACCGCCCTACGAAATCGACCATGAGGACCGCAGCGCCGAGTTCCGCGAACTCGTGAATGAGTGCAAAAGCTCAAGAAAAGACCGCGAGGGGTGGAAGGATCGTATTCGTGGCATTCGATGTGATGGAGCTGCTATGGGAAGCTGCGGTGCTGCTGTCGCCGAAGCTGTGCAGGTTTTTGGCCGAATTGACATTTTGCTATGCTGCAAGTCCGACGGTATGTTGGGGAGCTGTACGGGCTATGGCGTAAGGCCATTGAATGCATTTTACTAACCCAATTGCTTTCAAGCTGTCGTGGGAACCGTAGAGGAGCTCTCAACAACACCATTTACACAAAATCTCGTTCGCGATCAGTTCGAATCCGTTTTCTTTTCCCAGGTCAATTTTATAAGGGCTGCCCTCCCTCAGCTACGGTCTCAGCACACAGGGCATATTATCGTTCTTACCAGCACCGGTGGTCACATTGGTACACCAGGCATGTCGATATATACAGCTGCAACATGGGCCCTCGAAGGTTTCTGCGACTCGCTCGCATATGAGATCGCCCCCTTCAACATCAAAGTCACAGTTGTTCAACCAAATAAGGAGATTCTGTCCTTGACCAACCGCCTCTCTTTTGCCCCCCAAATGCCCGCTTACGATCAATACTCAGAATCTGCCCCGAGCATTCGCGATATTCTCGCCAATGTTCTCAACACTCATCCAGATACAGCTCTCCCGTACCCTACCTCGCCAGCAGACTATGGGCCTTCGCCAATGTCTCCCGCTAGCACGTCTCTCGAACCAGATGTTGCGCCTGGTGAGATTTTACATCGCTATCCCAAATTACCGCCCGGCGCGGCGGATAAGCTAGTGATGGAGACAGTTCATGCTTTGTCGGCAATCGGAGGTCATGAAAACCCTCCGGCGCGTCATATTGTCGGCCACGAAGCTGCTGTTGCAGTAAAGGAGAAGCTCAAAACAGTTACAGAAGAACTTGAGGATTTCGTAGAAGCGAGTTTATCTGTTGATACGTTCGAGAGTGAGTTGCAAGCAGAGGCGAGAGAAAGGAAGCCCTCTGAGCAAAGCCCTCAAGGACCACCATCATCGGTTGGTTAAATTTTATTGTGAAAATTCTCGATAAGTTATTTATTTGCATAGGATTGGAGGTTTTGTAGTTCAGGAAGATTGGAGAGGATATGTTAGAGGCTGGAATCGCGATACCCCAGACGCATGGAGATTCTCAGGCTAAGCTTTTGAGATACCACGAGTTTTTGCTGCTCATCATATAAAAGAATTGACATCCGTTAGGACACTTTTAAAAGCTCAAACTATAAAAGTACTAAACTAACGATACAAGTAAGTGTTGGTTGACGTGGGCTCAATGTCATTGGTATGCATTGCGATTATTGATTATCATCGGCTCGCAAAAAGTCGACTCCGTTCTCATGTCTCCACTTTATCCGGCCACCCATGTCAGGGTACGCTACCTCATACAGCAGCTCCTAGCCGCATGCGACAGGTGTACGATATTGAGCTCAAGATCCGGCGATCAAAGACGACACTCAACTTTGGAAGCTCAGCTCGACTACTCGACGAAGCGATTCCATTAGTATAATGCGATTATAGCCAACGGTACTCCTAAAACAATCGAATTAGCAGGCGACGCTCCTGAAGACGTCACCGACCAAAACACCAATTACGTTGCGCTGGCGGACATGTTGAGCAAACACCAGATGCTAGGATGAGCTTAGATCCTTTGGCCCCCGTCGCTCCCGCGAGGGTGAAAACGCTTCTTTTACCTCTGGGGCAGATCAAAGCAGACCGATTCGCCTCCTTCGTCGAACGCTTAAATCAGGAACATGTTGTCCACCTCCGCGACATCAGCGCTGATGGCCGACCCAACAGGAGTAAGGGATGCTCTCACCTGTTCAAGATGGCGCTGACATACCTTGCGCAGACATGTTCTCGCCTCTGGCGTATCCAGATGGCGCTATAATATATAACCTCGTTACTCACGTCCCGCCACCCTCTCACCTCGCCCTTACTCCCTTCGACTTATACCGAGAACCCCTTGCCATAATAGCTCTGGCAGATGGCACCGAGCTACATCAAAAGAGCTTCAACAAGCGACAGCCAATGAATGGCACGGGTCCAACGACAACTGAGAAGAATGTTAGAGCTTTATATCAAGAGCTTGAGGACCTGCGCGATACATACCCTAAGGCTCTTGTACACCAAGTCTTACTGTTCGATTATGTCAACCCTCATGACACCGACATTCCAATGCCTGAGGGTCTCATCGATATCCCCCCTCTCGAAAATTGCACGGTCACTACGATGAGGACTGTCATGTGCGACATCTCGTCGCTTCTACTTGCTGAGATGACGACGCTGGCCAAGTCCTTTGAGGCCATGACCAATATCGAGTCTCCCGTACCTTACTCGTCAACTTCGAAACATACTAATGGTGGTTCGTGGGGTGGCGAAGGTGGTCTGAATGGGCTCCTTAGAAGAGGCTCGAGTATCTCTTCTCGACATTCCGTACGTTCTAATTCAGCGGGTGGGATTATGGATAAAGCGCAAGCCCGCATGTCTATGCCGGCAAACTCTCGCCCAGGGCTTCATTCGAGTAGTTCCACTCCAGGGCTTTCATCAACACCTACAAAGAGCAGCTTATCAAACCCACCTCTCACCACGGATGGTCAGAGTCCCCCAGCTAGTGACCGGTCAACACCAGAACAGGCGGCTCCTCCAGAGGTTACGGAGAGCTCTCGATCAGCTAGTCGCGACCGAATATCAACGCAGGGATTTGGTTCAGGTGGTGTGAATGATCGTTGGAGGCTTAGAACCAAAGGTCGAGCAGCGGTTGTTGTTGGCTCGATGTTTCTCCAGGCTGGACGATGGACCGATTCGATTAAGGAGCTTGGCGATGGTGCTATGGCCGCGCGATCTGTCAATGATCATTTGTGGCATGGAAAGGCTTTAGAGCTGATCTTGGTAAACCTGTTCCTTCTTGGCTGGTCCAATATCGAGTTCCACGTGCCTACTGTACTCATCCAATTCCCGGATAAGCCAGCGCACAAGCAAACACCGGACCCAACTCCCGAAGACCCCAATCAGCCAAAACATCTTAGAAACCTTCAAAACCTACTACCGGAGCTCCTGGAACGTATCATTGCCCTCTATTCCAGAGTTTCATCAGACAGCCTTCCTCCCTTACCCCTATCCGAAACCTTCATCCGCTTTTCCAAGATCTACTCAGCCCTTCACTTAAGCAATGGCTACCTAAATCAAGAATCCCTGGCTATGATCGCTACCGGAATCGTCCCTGAGCAGCCTTACGTCGCACCCCCGCGGTTTGGCGTAACTCCCTCCAGGCAACAAATCGGAGCGATGTTATTTAAAGCTTTCCCTGCTGGTGCTTCAGAGCTTCTCACCACTGTCGACCGAGCGTCAATTCTGAGTGGTATAGCAACTGTTCTAGGACCCTTGGGGCTTCACCGAAAGAAGGCCATGGTGATACGAGAACTGGTGTCTGTCCTTATCGGTGGGCTCGTTGAGGCACGAACTCGAGGCGCTGCGGATATGGGCATTCATCCTGCTGCTGGACTGATGTCGTTAACTTCAGGAGGAGGTGGATCAAGCAGTGGCTCTATGGCCTTGGACATTGGGGAATGCGATGTTGAACAAGGCATTGAGGCTCTGATGACCCTCCTTTGCAAATCTTACGGCATTGTTGGGTTTGACTTGACAAGGAAAGCTGGTGCCAAGAACAATGAAGATGTTGATGACTCAGACGAGGCTGTGATTGCTAGGATACGCGGACAATCTGCTGCTCGTTTCTTCGGATTTCCTGACGTCAAACTCAACATCCTGAGGGCTTGCATTAATTTTTCCGAGGCTCTCCCAGATTTCGATGGTGTCTTGCGGTTCTCGAGTGATCTCTTGCGGACAGCTGGCTCGGGCGTTGCTCCAGGACCTCGACGAGAGGACGCCTCGCCAATGATCATTCGGGATGAGCAAGTACGATTAGCGACTGGAATATCAAGAACCGCAAACCTTGTCCAGAGATTAGGCTATAATGATATAGCAGCCGAATACTGGGACGAGTTCTTCGTCAGAGGTATCAAGCTTGAACCTTCACTCAACAGCAAAACACCAGTAGCTCATTCTAAGAGCATTCTGCCCGGTGCTACTGCCAGCCGTGCCTCTCAGGACGTCGACCCATTTATCTACAACCCGTTTTTGAAGAAGCCCGATGAAGCAGTGAACCAGACTCTTGTAGCCGATGAATATGCTACGTTCAAAATTACACTACAGAACCCATATGATATCGAAGTGGATGTTGAATCCATCCATTTGGCTACGGAGGGTGTCCAGTTCAACGCTGTCAAGGAGGCAACAGTGGTTGGGCCATATCGAACACAAGTTATTCGATTAAGGGGAAGAGCAAAGGAAGCGGGAATTGTAAAGATCACCGGCGCCATTATCAAAGTCCGGGGATGTCGCGAGCGACGATTTCCTGTCTTCTCCATGCCATGGACACCAAAGCAAGAACTCAAGGTCAAAGCAAAGGGCTTGGCTGCGCTTGAAGAAGCGGTAACGGACGTTAAGCCTTTTGCCCCGAAGCTGGAAACTGATGGCTTGAGTCTCACTGCAATTCAAGCACAGCCACTGGTTGTGGTAAAGTCTACGACTCTTGCACAGTCTTCTATCATGATCCTGGAGGGTGAAAGGCAAGTGTTTTCAGTAACGCTGCAGAACCTTGCATCTACGCCCGTGGACTTTATGCTTTTCTCCTTCAAAGATTCCACACAGGAACCGTTGCAAGCTGCGATCAACAACCGAGATGCAACACCCTCTGAGCTCTATGAGTATGAGCTTGCGCTAATGAAGAAGCAAGCGTTGCGACTTCCTAACAGTCAGCAGACTCGCCATATTGCACCCAACGGAGAGGCTACGTTTGATTTCGAGATACTTGGCAAGCCAGGACTCACAGCGGCAACAATTCAGGTTGACTACACTCATCTGGGATGCTCGCAAGAGGATATGCCTGAGCAGTTCTACACACGGCAAGTTTCTCTGGATCTTACCGTGACGGTCAACGCCAGCGTTGAGCTTGCTCGGATCGATGCGCTACCTGTGCATGGTGAGATTCCTCAGCCCTTTTGGGATCGGCTGGGCGGTTCTTTCACAGCCAAGCCTGATGAATACTGTCTCTTGTCTGTGGATCTTCGCAACGCTTGGCCAAGTCAGATGGTGGTACAATTGGAGAGTAATGACGGAATTTCTGTGCATGAAGATATTCTTCCTGGCAATACTAGCCGTGTCATTTTACCAGTCAAGAGAGTGTACCTGGAGAACCCCCATGCCACAATACCAACATTGAACCCCTCGAGAAACCGACAGTTCGTGGTTAGCGCCAGTAAAATCTCGCCTGAGATGGAGCGGGCGAATCGTGAAGGATTTTGGTATCGAGAGAGGGTGCTCAGCTGTCTCAGAGCAACATGGAAGACAACGTCACTGCCTAAAAGGAGTGGCTCAATCGACCTAAGAAGCATTCGGCTGACCACACGAATGATTGAAGCCATCAAGATTGACGAGGTTGCTATTGATATCTCAGTTCAGGATGCGGATGGTAATGCAGCCGAAAAGGATGTGGCGTACGTTGATGAGTTTATGCAGCTCAAAGTCCGTGTCACAAATCGAACAGCTCAGAAAATCCATCCCCTCGTCAGAATTCTCCCTGCGCTTTGCCATCGACCTGCCAATGTTGGTCTGGAGTTTACACGAAAGCTTGCTTGGAACGGTACTCTTCAGCAGCTCGTCCCCGTGCTAGAAGGTCACGGAAGCGCCGAGGTGTCCGTAGGCATGACAGTTCTCTGTCGCGGCGAATTCGAGATCTCGGCATCCGTCGAGGAGGTGCAGGTCTGGGATGAGCACAGAGTTGAATCCACAAGAGCGCGATCTGAGTCTCAAACGATGATGGATGCAGCTCTAGGGGTCAAGGAGAGACGGATATGGCATGCGAGACAACCTTGTCTTTTGATGACAAGGGATCGTCAAGAGAAGAATGAGGAGGGATTTTGATATTGACAGGCACTTTAGGCCTTGTAATTTGGCCTTTATTAGATAATGGAGATTTGTGCCATGACCCAATGTAGATATTTAGCGAGTAAGAGAGACCCTGGCAGATGACCTATTACACAAACGTATTCACTTCTGTCTTTTACGATTACCTTTCCATGCCGACTTCTTATTTGAGGCTCAACTCCTGCTGAGTCTACGGTATCTCGAGGTAGGCACAAACTAATAAGACAGCCTTGTTTCTTCACGTGCCTACCAATAAATGATCTCCCACTTAAAAGAAATTGTATCTCATAGTTCTATATATCAGTTTACAGAACAAATTTTGTTTAACATATTGAGAGGATTTATGCTTTCCTCTTAAGAGCTATGCTACAAAGACCGATATTGCTAATATTTGGTTGGATAATGCAATACCTAACTCCACCATCTTTTTTTCTGCATATTTAAACAATGATGAAATGCCCGGAGATTGATATTGACAAGTTGAGTTCTGATGACCTTCTTTTCGACTCTGTCTAGATTCATCCGATCACCTGATCCAGAAGTTAAAACTCCCTACGGATGCCGAGTCAGCTCCGGCTTGTAGCGGCAAAGATTTATATTCTATATAAGACACCAAGAGAAGTTTTCCGGATTCTATTTCTTATCATTGAGCCACATTTTTCTTGCACTCATCTCATTTCTTTTGGGATTTCCCTTGGAATATGACCACAGGCCCGGAGCCCTCGGCCAATGTGCCAAAGCGGATTCTCTTCATTGACGCCTATGACTCGTTCACCAATAACATCGTCTCGCTCCTCCGAACTCTCCTCGGCGCTGATATCTTCGTCATAAAAATCGACCTCTCAGTGGTCAATAGACTTGGCGATGATGATGCACCCGCAAAATGGTCAGAGCAGGAGTTTTTCGACAATCTCGCTCAGTTCGACGCTGTAGTTTGCGGGCCCGGACCCGGATCTCCGCTAAATTCGGAAGACGTCGGGGCATTTAATCTTCTCTGGAAACTCCCCGAGCATCGCCAATTGCCTGTTCTTGGGATTTGTCTTGGTTTTCAGAGTCTACTTGCTGCGCATGGCGGGTCAGTGAGGAGACTCAAGAGGGGTCTTCATGGAATGGTGAGGGAGATTGAGCATCGGGGTGATGATATTTTCAGTCGAGTGCCGCCTTTCAAGGCTACTCTATATCACAGTCTGTGTGTTCATATTGGCCAATACAGCGATGATTGGGAGGAGGAAAATCGCTGGAAGCCAACAGCAGAATTTTCTCCATTGGCATGGACAACAGAATTCAGGGAGGATGGTCGAAGAGAGCAGATTCTCCAAGGAGTGAGACACCTTAAGAAGCCATACTGGGGCCTTCAGTATCACCCAGAATCCGTGTGCACTGAGAAGAATGCACAAGGCGTCCTTGTCAACTGGTTCCAGGCTGCGCTGCAGTGGAACAAATATCATGGACGACGAGTACAGGGACACTTGCTGGAGATTCAGACTCTCTCACCACCGAATCATCTAGAGTCTGCAGCTGCACACAAGGAGCATTTCTCGGGGGACTGGTGGTCGACTTTCCATTCAGGAGCAACATCACTGAAAGACTTTGCGAAAGGGGTAGAATACGCTTATCGCACGATTACTCTACCTCAAGGGGCAGGCGTTCCTGAGCTAGTCAAGATGTTGGGGCTGGAAAAGGGGGAATCGGTTATTCTTGATTCGTCGAGCTCGAAGAATGGCGATGCCCTGGCCTTGAACAGCATTGTGGCTCTCGAAGTTGAAGAGGCGCTGCGGTTTGAGTACAACGTCTCAGATAACCATGTTACAGTACGGTTGCCTGTTATAGACGACAACGATAAGACTGAGATGATCGACCTCAAGAACGGCACAGTCAATATCTGGGAAGTCATCTCGGACTTTTGGGAGACGCGAAGTCATCCTGCTGGGTCTGACCAGTCAAACTCGTGTTTCAAAGGTGGTTTTATGGGCTTCATTACTTATGAGATGGGATTGCATGGCCTTGAGAAGAAGATGGTCTCAGATTATAGGGGCCACATGAGACCAGACATTTGTTTGGCGTGGGTAACCAAGAGCATCGTTTTGGATCATCGAGCCGGCATTGCATACGTGCAGAATTTGAAGACTCGGGGATCGGATGATTCATGGCTTGATAACATCACGGATAAGATTCAGCAATCCGAATACTGGAGAGCTACAAAGACGAGTAACGGCGCCAGTGGACACTCAAACGGCAACTCTATTCAGAACAACCGAGTTAACATCACAACACCACAGCCCGATAGATATGAGGAGCAAGTCCGGGTCTGTCAAGACTTTATCGCTGCAGGAGAATCATATGAGCTGTGTCTTACATCGCAAACGACAATGGCAAGGCCGCGTGCACAAAACAACGAGAAAAGCCCCTGGAACATCTATCAGACGTTGAGAAAGCAACAACCAGCTCCCTTTGGATCTTACATTCGTCTCGGTGGCGCAACAATGCTGAGCAGCTCTCCTGAACGGTTCCTTCGTTATGATAGCAACGGACTATGCTCAATGAGACCAATGAAAGGAACTGTTCGCAAGTCAGAGGCTGTGTCTACACTGGCTCAGGCTGAAAAGATTCTTCATGTCCCTAAGGAAGTGGCCGAGAACCTTATGATTGTGGATCTTGTACGACACGACTTACACGGTGTCTGCGGTGTTGGCCACGTTACAGTTCCTGATCTAATGAAGGTGGAGGAATATGCCACTGTCTTCCAGATGATCACTGTCGTAAATGGACAACTTCCAGGACGCAACGGACACAAGCCTCATGGTGCACGCAGAAGTAGCTTCGATTCCCATTGTCCATACACAGGCCTAGATGCTCTCGCTGCGGCTCTTCCCCCTGGAAGTATGACTGGAGCGCCAAAGAAGCGCAGCTGCCAGCTTTTGCAGGTCATCGAGGGCCAGCATGAGCGAAGCCTTTACTCTGGCGTGGTAGGATACATGGACGTCGCAGGAGCAGGAGACTGGAGTGTCACAATTCGGACTATGTTCCGATGGGATGATGAGGAGGCTCCAGCTGAAGAGGGCGAGACGGAGCCCAGAGAAGTTTGGAGGATTGGAGCTGGCGGCGCAGTAACGATCCTCAGCACACCCGAAGGTGAAAGGGACGAGATGTTCACCAAACTCGCCGGTCCCATGGGTGTATTCAGAGACACGGCTTGAAGACGCGCCTTATTGGGCCTCAGAGAAGAAGTCAGATTGGTTTATATGGATGGACAGGCGCAGTATTTGACTTTGGACATGATACCTCAACGTACACATGGTCGGAGTTTTTGATTTAGGGATTCAACAAATAGACGGAACGGATAGGAACGCATGGCATCCAAATAGTAGATGATACGAAACATCTCATAAAAATATATGATTGACGACCAACTTTAGTCACCCTATTGCCATCCTATAACCTAAGTAATTCATTCACCTCACGAATAGCTGAGACCAACGTTTAAAACCCCGCTGAATGCCCATGTGAATCCTTTGTCCTCTGTGATCATACACGCGTTATACAGGGTTTATGATAGCCATTACCCTCCTCTTCCTGAAACGCAACATTCTGTATCCGTCGCTGTTTCTACAATTTCGAATTGTTCTGATTTATGCGACTCGGTTTTGCGCGCGCATTTAGAAATCTTGCTCCTCGTGGAAAAACATGCCGAAGCTGACAATGGTTCCGTAGATCAATAGACCACCAATTATAGACATGACCATAGCTTGAACCTCGATGAGACCAGAGTGCGCGAGAACAACAGGAAGAGCTATACAATAGTTAGCAATAGAATAGCAACACATAAATCGTCCTAGCAACACGGAGTCGCCTAGGCCGGAACCGAGTGACTTGCCAATTCCCATAACAACAAAGAAACCGGTAAAGAAACGTCCAAGATCCAGAACAGCAGCGCCGGAGCTCTCGACAAAGTCATCGGGGTTGGCGCAGTGTCCGCAGATCCAGTTGGGAATGGGCGCAATGATATAGGTGGCGACGACCAGCAGAGGATAGTACACCTTCCACAGAGCGCAGGAGAGAATAACCAGGAGGAATCCGACGGCGAGGACGAAGGAGAGGGCGATGATGGTCTTGAGGCCAGCGGTCGGCATCTTGGGCGATGGTGTTTATGGAACTTGAGCAGAGAGGAATGCGGCGATATCGGCGAAATATGCTCCCCGCGGGGAGAGGAGTAAAATATCTTATCCGCTTAAGGGGAGATGTCGAGTCTGAAGGCGACGAAGCGACTGGGTTCGTTAGGCGCGACGGAAGAGGAATTCGTTGATGGTGAGTGTGTTACGCGGCTACAGTAGGCCAAGGTGATGCTATCCCAGCTGTCAACAGGTACGTACTGCACCATGACACAGACGGAGCCGCGGCGTAAGCGGCGGGGAGGAACTATTTTCCTTTGGCCTACATGCCAGCTCGGATTTGGAAGGTGGTGTATCGATTTCTGGTCAGCAGGCAAGTGATTGGTGCAACAGGCGCGCGTCAGTGGGTCTTAGCGACTTTTGTGCCCAGAAATGTGAGTGGGTCTCAAGGAAAGAAAAAAAATATACTGGTGATGCTCTGGTCGCTCGTCTTGCCTCTTCAACACCTGGTTCACGAACTATCACCAACAAAACGCCGAAAAGTTCTCATTATTTGAAGACTTTAATCGCGTCGATACAATGGCGTCCGACGAGATCATCTGGCAGATTATTAATCAGCAGTTCTGCTCCTTCAAGATCAAGTATGTTCATCCTTTCTCAGCTCAGCTCCACGATCCTTCATAAGAAGACACAACCATACATGGGTCTTCTATTCTTCGCAAAAGGACACATTGTTCTTGTCTGCGCGATCCTTTACTCTATTGACTCCACGGGCCTTCACAAGAACGCGCAGCCATCACTCCCTCTGTCCTTCGCAGCAAGACACATTGGCCAACCTCATGCTAACCTTCTCCCAGGACCGATAAGAAGCAGAACTTCTGTCGAAACGAGTACAACGTAACCGGCTTGTGCAACAGATCGAGCTGCCCGTTAGCGAGTTCAGTTTGTGCCCCTGAAACCTGTTCTTGATACATCACTAACAGCATCTTAGCGATATGCCACGGTTAGAGAAGACAAGGGCAAGCTATACCTATACCTCAAAGTTCCTGAAAGGGCTCACCTCCCAAGCAGGCTGTGGGAACGGCGCAAGCTTTCGAAGAGTTACAACGAAGCGCTGAGCCAAATTGATCAACTTTTGATCTACTGGCCCAAGTTCTTGATCCACAAGTGTAAGCAACGTCTTACCCGCCTGACACAGGTGCAAATTCGCATGCGCCGCATTGCCGCCGAGGAGGAACGCCTAGGTGAAAAACTTGTTCCCAAGATGGCGCCCAAGATCAGACATCGTGAGCAGGCTCGAGAGCGCAAGGCTGAGGCAGCTGCGAAGTTGGAACGAACCATTGAACGCGAACTTGTTGAGCGTTTACGACAGGGCGCCTACGGTGATCAGCCCCTCAATGTTAGCGAGCACATCTGGAAGAAGGTGCTCAATGCTATGGAGCGTGACGGAGAGGGTCACCGTGACAAGGATATGGACAAGGGTCTCGATGAGAACGGCGAGGAGGCCGACTGGAGCGACGAGGAGGAAGACGACAACCTTGAGAACCAAGTCGAGTACGTTTCCGACATTGGAGAGAGCGACGAGGAGCTCGGTGACCTCGAGGACTGGCTTGACAGCGACAACGACGAGGAGCAGGAAGATGACGATGACGATGAGGACAGTGAAGAGTCCGAAACCGAGAAGGCTGGCAACAAGCGAAAGCGCGGGCGGGCCATTAAGATGAAGAACAAGAAGCCCAGACAAGAGGAGAAGGAGAAGTTGATGCTCACCAACGATCTGACGTGGTAATTGAGAGTCTAAACAGTCAAGCCTTGGCGTTTGAGGAGTTGGCGTTTTCCCAGGAAGATGAACAAAAATTGGGGCAAGAATGGGGCGAGGAAACATATCTGACTTAGTACATCAAAGTGTTGTTTAAAAATCTACAGATACAACACAAATCTTCATGTTTGCTGAGCTAGTTTGCCTGGCAGCGTACAGATACCAAATAGTCTGCCATTTGTTTTACATGTTTGAACTGTTAACTCAATGAATATTGGCTTTTACAGCTAAGTCCTATGATATTTGGGCCCGACTAGGACAAAATGTTTATGCAGGACCTTGTTCCACCATCCAATTCTACCTGCTTACCCTGCACTGACCCGCCCAAACTGCAGAGTATGTCTTTTAGCTCAGGCAGCTTTGAAACTCTCCAGCCCACTTCTACAGCCAAACATCCTTGCAAACGTCACTGCTTCACCTCCATCTTCGCTCTCCCCTCTTCAAATCCGCCAGCGCTGACTATTCTCGACACTGACAACATCCATTATACCCCTTGTTACCGTAACAGCAGCTGGCTGCGTAGCTTAATCAATAGCGACAGCAACAGAGCATTGCGCTTATCTCTTCGATCATCAGTTGCAGCCTAATCCAACTTCTTTACACCAAGACCGCTCCTTGAATCTACATCAAACAAGTCCCCATCACGAGACACGCGCAATTCTATATTTTTCAAACGTCGATTCGGAACACAACAAACTCATCAAATATAAGAACAGTCGCATAAACAAGATACCATGGCGTCCTGGTACTCGAATCTCGTCCAGAAGACTTCGTCTCAAATCTCCTCCCTCCGCCAGAACCTCCTCTCAGGCGAACAAGACGGCGACACCGAAGATGACACTCACGTCTGTCGTGTCCTCCGCGGTTACTACACCGAAAAAGGCCGTCCCTTTCCTGCATGGCTGCCCCCGGATCCCAAGGCTCCAGCCCAACAAGCCGTCCAACCCGTCATGACACCTCAGGCCGGCCAGCGCTTCGGCGCTCAGGGACAGCAACATGGCGGCCTCAGCAGCCTATGGGATAACGGCCCTCAGCAGCAACAACAGCAAGCACCGCAGAGCCTTCGAGCTGGAGGCGGACGAACGCCTGCCTCGTTGCAGCCTGGAGGTGGTGACATTAACAGGAGACCGCTACCGAGTCAGCAGCGCGCAGGGAGCTACCAGAACACGGGTGGCAAATTCGGTAGGCCTGAGACCGCGAGTGTGCCGCCTGGCGGTGCTGCAGGAGGCGGAGG
Organism: Fusarium austroafricanum; assembly: GCA_012932025.1. Lineage (NCBI taxonomy): Eukaryota > Fungi > Ascomycota > Sordariomycetes > Hypocreales > Nectriaceae > Fusarium > Fusarium austroafricanum. The sequence continues at coordinate 51,757 of JAADJG010000141.1, forward strand.
ATCTGCGCAGGACAGACTAAGACAAAGGCTTTGGGGAGGTGGATCACGCACAACGAGTCCTCAGACAGGAAGTCAAGGACCCTTCAATCCTCCTGGTGCGAGCAGCGGAGGTGGTGGCGGTGGCTACGAAGACCGATTTGCGCCGGGTGGAATGTATGATCAAGCATCTGGCGGGGGCGGGGG
>JAADJG010000142.1:0-87532 GCA_012932025.1 Fusarium austroafricanum
TTATTTATGTAAGGTGTACTCAAGACATGACCTTTCATAGAGTTGACCTTTTCAAGTTTCCAATATGATCTTGCCTCAGCTGCATGTTTTCTTGGTTTCGCAAGAGCTTCGGCCGAGCCGTGTTCTGATTGGAGCCCTCCCAAATGACCTGAAAACAACTCAACCGCCCGCAGTCTGATGCTTACTTTCGTCCTCCATCACAGAATCCGAATCCACGGCGGCCATCAACCTAGTCGTTGCCAACAAGGTATCAGCACCCCAGAGCTTGAAATTTCATTTAAGAGGTGGAGTCAGAGACAGATAGCGGATTCTGGGACTCTCGATTCGCCGATACGTCAGATGCAGCTGATGCGTGGACGCCCTCGTCTGTTTCGACCGGAAGTCTTGAGACAGATAAAACATCTTGCAAGACGTTTTGATGCTGGTACGTAACGAACTACTCTACTTCCAGCCCGAGTTCCTCAAATTCGACGGCCGTCTGGGCGCAGGAACTAGCTTTGAGGTCAACAAAGAACTCTTTGGCTTGACTGGCGAATCGCCTTATTTCGTTGCTGTCAAGCGGCATCAAACAGACTGAAGAGCAAGTTAAAAAATTGTCAAAATGTCAAACGCGAAGTCTAGGTCCTCACGCACCCTAAACTAAGATCGTACAGTTGTCTCATCTCGGCCATCGCTTGGGGTTGGGATCCAGATCTGACGTTTGGTAACCGACCTTATCTAGTCATGCATGCCTTACTCACCTCATGGTACTCTAGCCAGTTTTGCTCAGAAAAGGAGCCTCAATCTCATTGACAGGCGTTTACTGGCTCTGGATGTTGCCGTGGGCATCCGTGCGCTACACGACTGCGATGTTGTGCATGGAGATGTCAACCTGGGAACATCTTGGTGTATGGCTGTTTCACCCGAGACCAAGATCACGATCGTCACTATCTCGCAAACCTAGCTGATTTCGGGTGTGCTCTGTTCAAACATGACTTTGAGAAACAGAACGAATACTACCTCGGCACGCCCAAATACAACGCTCCTGAAATTTGCGGCTGGACCAAAGACATGGATGAGGAGTTTCTTAAAGAGAAGATCCCAAGCTTCATGAAATTCAAGGCTGCTGATTGTTATTCTCTCGGTCTTTTCTTTAGGAGACCATCAAACACGCCAAGTCATTCATCAAACCCAGCTGGCTCAACCCTGGTGAGAATACGTTGAGCTTCTTGGAGCGGGCTTTCTATACCCGGGAAAATGCTATTCTAGAGCTCTCTATTGAATTTTTTCGTTCCCAAGAGAGTAGTCTAGCGGCATCTGAAGGTAAAGACTCTAGATCCCCTGCCGGTGTGTATCCATATCCATCAAATCCGACCACCACAGAGCTGAATGGATATTTTGGCGAGTGTACCCAACTTCGTCATGGCCTCGATGCTATCGATGCACCACCGGATTCACAGTCTTTCCAGACTTTCGAAACAACGGTATCTTTGTGCCCACAAGAGAACATTTCGCGTCGAGGCAGCATCCATCAAATTTTCGAAGCACTCTCTATGGGAATTGAGTAAGCCTCCTTCTTCTATGTTCTTCCAAATCGTGCTAAAGTGCTGCTCTACTAGTGGCGAAATTCCTGAAGGGGGTAGAACGGAGAGAATACACCCAGTAGGAATAAGGATCAATGGAGAGAGTCCCTATTTGGAGGACCGTTATGAAAAGGTGCTAGCACCAGCTATGTTGATGAGTCCATTTACTAGAACCGTATTCTTGGACAAGGGGGCGCATACTTGTAGTAGGTCCCAGAATGTGCGAGTTGTGCCTAGAGACGCTCCAGCTGATCCGTCTCTTCAATTGACCATAGTCCGAGCGCGGAAACGATGTGAAGCTTTGGTTTTGATGCCTCAGGCATATCGCTACAAGTCTGAAGACATGTTTATGGTTAGTACGGGAGATTAAGAAAGCAAGAAAGCCTACTAATGGAGTTTTGTCACAGAGCATAACCCGAAGCAGCCTCCTTGGTACAATCAGTGTGAAGCTGCCAAAATCATTCAAGAAGCCATAATGACCGAGGATGACCCAGAAAGGAAGGCCCAGGCTCATATACAGATGGCCATAATGCATCAAGTTGGATACGGAGTTACGCTAGGTAGCGCGGAGGCTCTGAGTCATCTCGAGGCAGCTTCCATGAACAACAAAGTCGCCCTGGCTATCTTCAATCAGGTTTATGCCGCATTAAAACCCGGACAGCAGGAGACAGATACTTCAAAGGCTCATATTATGTATAGGAACTTTGATGTCTTTTACGACGGTGTTGCTTGGAGAGAAGCTAGCGGTAAAGAAGCCGACGATTTCATCAACCTTGGTCCCATCAGCATGGAGTCCTTCAAGTAATTTGAGCTTTCCTGATATCTGTCTTGATGACGAATGGCATCGTTCAGTATGACTAGATTGCCTTTGTACTCAATATACATGTCCAACAACTCGGAAGTGAATCTCTGCACAGCCTCATACCGTCTGACAAGGACAGGCGTGGCGAGTTCATGGGCCCAGACAACGAAGCTAGGTACAGTGTCATATCTGGTCAAGATGGCCCAAGTTCGCTGTGGACATTGCGCAACATTATCTGCAAGGCACTTGAGGCTCGTATGAGTGAGTCGATGGTCCATTCTTCGGCTGATCGCTTGATTATGCCACCCCCCCGACCAATTGACGGTCACGGTCACCTCGCTTTGTCTGAGCGCCTCGTTGAGGACCTCGCTTGACGAAGGCGACCACTCCGACTTGGTGCGTCACCGAAGATTCCAAGAGTCGATACAAGGAGAATGTCTGGAATATGATTGTATATTATGGGGAATGGCTTCAAGACGAGTCCGTGGTGATGCTCACATCCGCTGCTGGTCAGAGCCAGGCAAACAAAGACAATGCGTGGTTGACTGTTTTTCGGAATGCCCAAGGCCAATTCATGCCGGCTATGACTCCATCTGGAGAAGCATCATTTTGGCGTATAAAGAAAGCAAAGACCGGTGACGGACCTGAGATTAGTGAGGGTAACACGATCAAGTTGAAGTGGCGATTTAAAGACCAGGCATCTGGGTTTAGGGATTTCTATGAAGACTCTTTCGGCCGACGAACTTTCAACAGACCTGATAATGTCAAAGAGGACGAACTTCACCTAAAACTTCCATTCTCTGGGTTCCAAAAGACAAAAGACAAGAATCTTGCTGCAGGCGAGAGCGCTGGGTTAGCCATGGTCACGAGCGAGATCAACCATGATCTCTCATTTGTTTAGCTACTGAGTATCAGCTCCACGATCAGGGAAGGTCCTCAAAAAGTAACCTACAATTTACATGACACTACCTTTCGAATTGATCTCGTCGGAAATGGTGGACTAGGAGAATTGGAAGATTGCATGACACTTGGTCTGGATCAATCGCTGACTCAAAGATTTACAACTACAATTGCTGTGAGGGAGGAAATAATCAACAAAGCCAAGAGTAATCCTGGCGATGCTATGGAAAAGACAGATCGGATTGGAAAGGCATTGCTAGGTCCTGTGTTTCCGACGATGTCATCTCCAGCAAAGTGGTTTATCTCCAAGGTAGGAGGATTTGCTAAAGGGTTGTTTAGGTAGTCTGAATGGTTTATATCTTGTCTATCGCCAATGTCTGTATCACGCATGTAAGATATATGTTATTTATTTCCCAAAACGAGATAATCAGTGACTTCAAAGCAATATTATAGCGTAACCAACTACCAAAGCTTTTCAGTTTGTGCTAAGTGGCGCATAAGCTGGACTTTTGTCAGAGGAGTAGAGATATCAAGATGGCAAGAGAGAGACATACTGCAGTGCAAGGGTTGTTTCAGGCAGCTGGACTCCAGACAACCGCGTAGATGCCGACAGCAACACTACCTCCATACTTACCAAAGACCAGGCCTTACAATAGTTTTTAGTCTGGCAAGATTTAATTAAATATCAATCTGGTCATTATTGTCTAATAAACAACTTAAAAGTCTACCATAATCTTCCTGATATCTCTTTCTTCTCAGTCGACTTAGTAGTCTCCCACAACCCGACTCCAACAACACTAGCAACAGTAGTATCCTTCTCCCTATGCTCTTCACACACAGTCGGTGTCGCCTCACCCTGACTTTCATGATAGAATCTTGAAACCTGAAAACTATGCTTCGATCCCTTACATGAGACCTTTGCCTCAGTAGCCTTCAGTTGCGGGAAACACCCATCACACCAGTTATGCTCAGGATAATCAGTCGACTTATTAGCCGTTGCAAGTCGGATGATCTTGCGACACAGTTTGTTGGAGCAGCAAACTGTCGGGTCCATGGCTGGCCATTTCGATCGGAATGTGAACTGGGCACATATGAGCATTTCTTTGGTTGTTTGAAGCCCCAGCAGGCGGCATATCTTTTTGCATTCATGTAAGGCGAAGAAGAACTTGAATCCCTCTTCACCAAGGTTTGTTTCACCGAGTTTGAAGCGTTCAGGATCTTTTGTCTGGATTGCAGGATCAGTGAAGGAGTTGCCTACACCTTGAAGATCCGTGACGAGGAAATGGCCCCAGGATCGCTCAAAGGTGAAATGTGAGAAGGCTTGCGCAATTTCATTGAATGGATTACTGTCATCTTCCAGAACATAAGGCCCGTTGCTGTTGTACTTGACGTATTCACCCTCAATGAACGGCTCCAGCGACAAATTGTCGTCTGTTTTAGATCCGCGAGACTTGTCCTGAAGACAAAGTGTAGTGATAAAGTCGATAGGCTGCGAAGACTTGACAAGTCCGTTGAACTCTAGCGCAAATGCTTTGCAAAGTGCTTGCATTCGCATATCCTCAATCAGATTAGCTAGTCTGTGTTCAGGGTGTTTGAATGACTTGAGAACGAATTTGCTTGTGGTTGCAGCTGGGCGAGCATACGCCGCGACGCGCAGAGACCCTTCAGCGAAAGGCTTGGAACGTGCGTTAATATCGAGCTTGACAAGCCCAAGCTTGATATTCTCGTCATTGTCTAACATTGCATCCAGAGTATCAGCTCCATGGACACTCAAGTCCAAGCAAAAGCCCTCCGTGGCTAGAGTCTTGTCTAGCCAGCCAGGAGTATCCCAGCGCGGTGGTGCGGTCTCAAGAGGAACGCTTTTGCTGACCACACTTCTCGCAACACTGCCATCTTCCAAGATAGCGGTCAGCTCTGGACGCTCAAACATGTGCGAGCCTCCGCGGCTTGAGCCTCTCATTGCCAGAGTCAAGCGGTTCGCTGTACGTGATACTGAAGACGTGACTGTGCTGACAACTAAATGCTTGATGGCTGTGTAACCAGTTCCGAGCTGGAGTTCTTCGAAAAGAGGCCCAGTACTCGTCGATGTTTTTTTAGCCTGTGACTTGGCCAAGATGAGCGAGTCTTCAATCGCAATGCTGTACGAATTATTTGCATGGAGTTTCACGTCCCCCCCTGAGTAACCATTGCCGTAGGATTTGCCAAATTCAAGGGCCATTCGGTCGGTAGATGAGTTGATTCGCAGAAGCGCATAGTTGACCTTGAGTTTGACAAGGCGACTGAGAAGATTTGCATGTGTGAGACCATGAGGTTCACTGGCTGTTCTGTAGTAGTCGTCTTGACTCTCCTTGTAGTCATGTAGAGTATGTCCATGAGGAGGGGCATCGGCGATGTGAATTAGGCATCTGGTCTGCTGCATCCATGAAGCATTGATAGCCTTGTGTATACCACCCAGAACGTCCTCAGGAATATCTCCACCACCAGATACCTGAAGACCAGCCAAGAAGTTGTATACCTCTGTGACAGACGTAGTAAAGTCGAGGAATTCTATGTTGGGCTCATCGCCATGATCCTTGTATCCAACCACTGCGACTCGCACATTTGACTCGTTTAGAAAAACCTCTTTGATCTCTTTGACGATGGATCGGATTTGATCCTTTGCTGTGTCGATGTAACTACTCATAGAGTATGTTGTGTCAAGAAGGAAGAGGATATCAGTGGAACAGGAGTTTTTGAACAAGTCAGACTTGGAGTAAGCGGGAGCTGCAGCGTTGGCACGCGCAACTTCTGATTTGAGTGCTGAGAGCCGACTCTTGCTGTAGGCAGCCGAGATAGTCGAGCTATCCTTGACCCTGCTTACTGAAGATGGGCCAGAAACATTGCTATGGGTTCGGTAGGAAGGTGGTACGCTTGGTCCAGAAGCTGAAGCCCCACGCAGCAAAGAGGCGCGCAGCAATTCATCTGCCGTGGAGGAACTACTGGCTTTGGATATGCTTGAGCGAGTGATACTTGCTGAGGACCTGGGCGTCTTAGACTTCAATGTTGATGCTTCTTGGGCAGCAACGTCAGGCTTGCGTGTAAGGGATTGACGAAGAAGATCATCTGCAAGTCTGGCAATACTGTCTTTGGAACTTTTAGTGTTTGTCTTGCTGGATCGCTTAACCGAGGCAGATGGATCGCGTGGAGGCTCCATAGTGATTCAGGCTGCTGTAGTATTTACTGAGCAGATGGCAAAGTATGAATGGTCTGGTGGAGGAACAAAACTAAATTGAGTCGCCATGGTTTTATCATCATATATGAGAACGAAATGGCCACCCGATCGAGACCTAGATACAGCTGTACAACCAGACCGGGGGCGCCCATGAGCCCGAAAAAAGAGATGACTGCCCGCATTTTCAAGCCACCTGCAAGCCCCCACGAATCCAGACTTGGGGGCTAAGGCGACCATGGAGGCCGGAGCCTTATTTCATGAAAACATTCGTTCTGGACGGCGTACTTATTTAAGTAGATTACTCGGTTTCTCTATAAAACCTGTCATCAGTAAAATTTGAATTGGAAGAATATAATAGTTATATCCGAGTATGTAGCATTTAAATCATTCCCTAAAAGACAGGGGTTTGTATGAGCGATTACAAAGACACAGCAATTGCCGAAGAGAGCCTTGTCTCACTGAACATTCTATGACTGACTGACACGTAGCCTGCATGTTGCTGCAGCTAAGGCGAATTATCACCTGGTGGCTGCTAAGCCCAGCGGCTAAGTTGAAAATCAGGCTCTCTGCGTGCGGCTGAAGAGGGGTTCGCCAGTTACACGATGCTTATTTTTGAAGCACGGCAGCGCCTCGTTTTCAGGACCATTGGCTCGTTTCGCGAGCTGAAAGACTCATACCCCAAATTGGGATTTGGCGACAGAGATGGCCTGGAGTTTGGCAGCCTGGTTGTAATTTTGGTACTGTATTATTTCTTTCTCACTTCCGAAATGCCCTTCGCTTTGGTGCGTATCTACACTTGCTTATTCACCAACCCAGTGCTAACAGATATGTAATAGTTGGAAGATGAATAGCCAAAATGGGTTTCTCTCGAGCCTCGTTGTCGGCTCAAGCTTGTCTCCCAATCTCGATATCCTCTCTCGCTACGCCGGCCTCTCCCCTCCCTCCCCGCTCGAACCGCTCAGCCCCCCTTCGATAATCGACTATGAAACCTCAACAACCGATGAACATCGTAATACTGCACGCGCATTGCTCGTAAGATCACGTACAAGCGATGCAGGCTACCGTCCGCCAGACCAACAAAAGAGACACCTGTTGCGCGTACCGAGCCGAAGAAACTTGAAGCTGAATGAAGAAAAATGGACTTTTACGAAACATGAGGTCGGAAAGGCTTTTCACCAGCTTCTCTCGGCGGGTCCATTGCCTGATGTGCGAGTAGCTCATGTGGTGCTTGCTTCTGTGCACATTGACTCGCTGGATGAGCTGTGGGAGCACTTCCAAGACAGCAAATTACAAAAGAGACAATCCAGTATCTTTCGTCGCTCAACGTCTTCAAACAACGGTTTGTCAAGCTGGTTAGACATTGTCACGAATCAGGGAAACATACCGTATATCCATCTGTTGTGCCAGTTTGGCGCAGGACCGAATCTGTTGAATCAAGCCTTTATGATTGCGCTCGCCAGACGCGACATTGTCTCAATGAAGCTTCTTCTAAGTTTTGGAGCGTGCATCTTACCCATTTGCAGAGATTATGTTCGATTATTTGTTGGGAAGAGCGACGTTGACGTTGTAAAGCTTTTGCTTTCGGCGCCAAAGGGAATGAATGTCGAGGACTGGCAATACTCCCTGGAAATATACATTGAAGGAGCTCCCCGTGGGATATGCGATACAAACATTCTGCTCCAATGTATTCATCACCGGCCAGACATTGCAACCGGCGAATTTCTTCTCAAAGCCATCGATGCGAAGAATGTTGCCGCCGTGGCTGTGCTTCTTTCCTACCTGACTACTCGAACGTCCATGAAGCGTCCCATGATTTCGGTTCAGAATTTCGGTGTTGCATTTTTCTTAAGCGCAACGGGAAACGGAGTCGAGCATGAGAATGTTGCCATACAGGCATGCGAGCGCATCTCGGGAATATCCGATAACGAGACAAGATATACACTCTATTGCCTCCTCAATGAAACAAATCTTCTGAGAGACGTGCAGGCCCTTCGGCAAGAGATGTCTTACAGCGTCGTTGCCAAAAGCACATCTATGATCAACCTCCTGCTCAAAGCCGGAGTGCGTCCAGCCATCGAAGAGGCTGTGTCTATGATGGACTTTTCCATCCTGGAGATCATGATTTCCGCTAGCCTAAAAAGAGACGACGTTCCAAACCTGCTTTCACTTGTTCCATATGACACTTCAGAGGATGACATGCTTCGATTTCTGGGTATGTTGGCTGCAAACAACTTACGCCTTGGAGGACAACCACTGGATCAAAAGTTTATTGAAGCTATATCCAAAAGGCATCATCGCGCTGTTTATGTATTCCAGGGAATGGGTGCAAGCATCACGTACAAGTCTATCCAAATGGCTCTCGGCTCTGCTGATGTCGAGATGCTGGTGATCCTACTCGAAGGAGATATCAGTGACGACGAGCTTTCTCCTGCACTATCAGACGCAATGAAAATTACAGATCCAGCAATTCGATGCATGGCTGTCAAACTACTCGCCGACAAAGGCATATGGAAAGAAGCTCTTCTTGAACAACTATGTCTTATCATTCAATCCCCGGACCCCGACCTGGAGCTCCTCAGGGTTATACTCCAATACCAGTTACCCCTGCATGGACAAGAGGGCAGATTGAATATACTTCACCTCGCCATTCAAAAGGCATCTCTCCCAGTGATACAGCTTCTCTTGGGACCTATTCCCCTCACAGCGTCCCTATCGGAAGCCCTTCCCAAGGCCTTTTCGCGCATCACAGAAAATGGCGGCAATCTCACCTTCGATATCATACAGTTCCTTCTCAAGAATGGCGCAACGGGAAAGGGTCTTGACAAGACACTCCTGATAGCTGCTGGATCCAAGAGCCCTCGTTCATTAGATATTATGCGTTTGTTAGTCAGCCATGGTGCAGACGCCAACTATAATCAGGGCAATGCTTACGCAGCTGCCTTGAATGACTACGCTAGGCTCGAAATCCTGTGCAAAGCTTGTCCGGTGAAGGCGGCTGTCGTTCAGGTACTTCTTCCCTCGCTGCTCAAGACGAGTAGTGCCGATACACAGGCATTGGAGCTAGTACTTCAATCAGCAGCATCAAATGGATCGGCGATAGACTTTACAGATGTACCGACCTTTCTGGAAGGCCATCTAAACATGGCGGCCGTTATTTCTTGTCTCATGAAGCATGGTCTCGATATACACATTCAGAAGGGCGTGCTGATAAGGTTTGCCGTGGAAGAGAGCAATGTCGCCCTGTTGAAGACTTTGCTCTCCGTTAATACAACTACCACTTCTCTAAAGACTGGTTTCACAGCTACACACAAGACTAAGCCACGAGAAACAAGGCTTGGTATGATGAGACTCCTCCTCGATAAGGCTGGCAATGCAGAAATTGGTCAGTCCGAAGTACTATACGACGAAACACTGGAGGCTCTATCGAAGTCAGGAGATGACAGAGGCTTCAAGATCCTCCTTGCCCACAAGCCACTGGTCAGCACCAAATCTCTTGCTATTGCTGCTGCGTTCTCTTCAAGGTCTACGACCATTTTGGAGACGCTGCTTTCACTACAGCCAAGTGGGGAATCTATCAGCAAAGCTTGTATTGCTGCATTTAAATCGCCCAAACTCAATGACGATCAGAAGGAATCTATCCTAGGGCTATTACTAGATGCCAAGCCAGGGATCACAAAGAATGGAATGTCCAGTCTACTACGTACCATGATAGAACAACATGGAGACTCTACGCTAGTTCCATTGATGCTCATTAAACGTGGTGTAGAAGTCACGGTGGGTCACCTCCAGGCGGCTCTCACCACAAGCAACAAAGAATTATTCACGCTACTGGCTCGTGAAGTAGAGCCCATCAGTGCCTTACATACGTGCTTTGCCCAAGCAGCAACTTCCACCATGACGGCAGAGAGGCGTCTCTGGGTTTACGAAGCCCTACTCAACAAAGGAACCGTTTCAACTACTGCTGTCTCGGCAGCACTCATCGTAGCACTCAACGAGGGAACTACCGACGTGGAGCTAACAAAGCTGTTGCTCAAACATGGTGCTGATGTGAAGCTGAAGGAATTCCTCCCTCTAAAGTTGGCTCTCAAACTCAAATCAACTGAGATTACCGAGTTACTCATCCAATCTATCAGGGATGACAATACCGCTGCTGCAGCATTCGACTTGGTGCGAACCTCGACGGTGCTGAAGCCAGCGTTCAGAGTCAAGGTGTATACTGGTCTTCTGAAACACAACATCACCGAGGACAAACTCACACTAGCTCTTATTGACACGTTGAAAAATGTGGAGGACATAGGTACCATGAAACTACTCCTCGAACGAGGAGCTAATCCGAGTGCAGATAGCGCCAAGTGTTTTGTCCTAGCTTGCAAAGCGGGAAATGAAGCCGCCTTTAGAGTCATGTGTCAATATGCGAATGTTGATGCCCTGACTCTAGCTCTCATTGAGCACTGCGCGAAGGAGAAGGAGGTCGTCAAATGGCTTAAGATTTGCATGGCCGAATTACATAAAGCTCATCTAAAAGACTCAACCCTTCTACTCAAGGCTATGACCAAGTTCCCTACCGGAGGGGCTTTAATAGAAAAGTTGCTGCACTACGGAGTGTCAGCGGGGACGATGAAATCGGCTTCCTTGTGCAAACAGTGGAAACGTGAGCCGCTTACAGCTTTGCTTTGGGGACTCATGTCGGACTTGAAGGTATCAAACAGAACCCTGTTAGCTCTGGTAGCCAAGGGAGACGACGGTAAGTAACGTTTTAGCTGTTTTTATCGATTTGGTGGCTGATGGTGAGAAGCAAATTTGTACTCGACACCTAGTTCCCAGGTATCAGCTGCATTCGCCTGCATGCTCGACCCCAAACACAATTCCGTTCTCGAAGCTCTCCTCAAACTACACGGCGAAGACATAAAAACGTCTGTTATTCCAGGACGTTCATTCTCATACCTAAGCCAGAAGCCCAAAACACCCGACCCCACAAAGTTCATGTCCCAAGACCTGCCTTTAAGCGATGCGGCCCTTTATCTAGGCAACCTAAAAGCCTACATTTCCCTAGGTGGCGGTAAAGATGCAAACAATGGGTCACTACACACAGCTGCTTTGCTCGCGCTACCAGAATTCGTCCGGTGGCTTTTACAATGGCACAGCGCAAATCTCAAGCACGAGGCTTTTGGAATGATGATTCCCCTCGTGGTAGCGTGTCGCTCTGAGGCACGGCCGTGGTGCAAAGTTGCCAACGCCGAGGGTACTTTTGAGAAGCGGAGGGTAAAAACAATGCAGCTGCTAGCCAGAAAGACGGATCTGTCTTGGCGCAATCGAAGAAAGACAGTGCTGCATTTCGCGATAGATGAAGGACCGGATGCGCTGCAAGCTATGCTAGAGGGTCTTGGTGTAGCACATGATGCGCAACGTGACGAGAAGTATCTTTATAAGGACAGGGAAGGCATCGTATACTCCCTCAGCTACTACATCGGCAATCTCTTGGATCCTGGTAACACGAAGACTGAGACCCTGAAAATGATCGAATTGCTGCGCGGCACTGGTAAGTTGAAGGATATTATGTACCGGCCTGAAGAACCAGGCCCTGGGGTTGAACAGCCAACGGGGTACTGTGGGATGCCGCCAGATTTGCAGAGGAAGTGGGATGAATATAATGAATATAATCCTATGTATTAGAGGAATAGAAGTACGAAAGAGGTTAGCTGGGAGAATAGTTTGCTTGAGCATTTCTGGAAAAGTTGTCGTATGCTTTTTTATAGAACTTGGTTATACAATTTGATGAACTAGAGATATCGGCCAACTTCAACAATATATAGTATACAATAGAAAGTGACAGTACTATAATTGCTAAATACCAGAATGAAATCAAATTCCATAAAGAGCACAAGAACACAAAAATTAACCATGCTCTGGCTAGCTTTGGTGCCCACCTTCAAGAGGTCGCCTACAGAGTCCCGCGGCGAAAGCTAGCCTTCCCACCTGATAGTAGAGTAATTAGCTCATTTCCAAAGATTCGGGATATCGGCGTAGTTATTATGAACATTAGTGTTACTTACTATACCAAAATTGACCGAAACATACCAGGTTAGATATCCGGCCTGAACCTTGCGCTCGGTCCTCTTCCTGTGATGAGACATTATACAGAGTAATTTCTATCACAGGTCCTTGATTATTTGACCAACTTGCATATATGGGACATTACTGTAACATTGAATTCTTAGCTAGGCCTGAAGTGGAAGGAAGGGTCTTTCAGCTGGATGGAGCCAGAGCGTAGCTCCCCTGTCGTAACCCTGCCTAACCCGCAAATTCAGAACCAACATGCATAATCCAGAACCAACATACAGAACTTGAAACGAACTTGCAGAATTGCAGGTCAGAACTAGTCAGCAAGATTAAATAGAGGAGAGTACATTGGCCCCGCCCGCAGTTATTTAGGATCCCTTGCCTTCTTTTCTTGCTTGTCTTGGCTGCGTTTCTCGTCTGATTAGTTCCACTCAGTTTCTGTCATGATGTGGCCACACGCTCTATTACTTGTTCTCTCCTTAGCAATTGGGCCACTCGTAGTCTTCGGGAGCTCTTCACCCTTTCATGGCCCCAGCTCGCCCGAGTATTCCGGATACGACACACAGAACGCCATTCGAAGAGCCCTCGCCCGCCCGGGCGCACAGCCGAAAGACTCTAGGCAGAAGAACAGCACATCCTTAGATAAGAGTTGGGCAAATGCTATACTATTCGCATACACGGGGTATGTTAAGTTTTCTGCAGCTACTTGGCCTTTAGAATTGGGCACTGACTGTAGTGCTGTGACTATTCAGCGAGGAAGAGGTAGATTCTAAGCAAGGAAACACTTCTATCTCAGCCGGCATTGAAATTACGTGCGCGACATGTTACATCAAAGGAACCGCCACAACAAACTTCATATATGATCGCCAATTCAATGTCAGCCGCGCCTTTGACAATTTTACGGACCAAGTCCGGGGTGAGATCCGCAGCCTGGCGAACGAAACGACCAATTACATAAAGAAATACATCGACCAGGTGGCAGATAATCTGGAGGATGGAGTCGACATAGACGACTTCGACCTACCACCATTGGACTACGACTTGAACATTGACATACCAGATATCCCAGAGTTTCGACTTCAATTCCAGTTTGACGGGTTGGAAGTATATATGCTTATCGACACGACCCTCTCAGCCGGCGCTACTTATACTTTGAACTTGTACACTTCTACTACACCCGCAGGTTTTGCAGTTCGAGATAACCTGGAAGTTGGAGTTATCTTCACTATTGACCTCATCCTTTCTGTAGAAGGAAAGATCAGCATCAGTAGCGGATTCCATCTTAGACTGGACGACGGTGTGTTGTTTGAGATTGGCATCTTCTCTAAAGAGATTTCAAATCTAACTTTGCAAGTTCCGTCTTTGCCATAATGTTTTACGTTAAGCTAACCGCCTTCATTAGAAATGGTGGCAAGTTCGAGTTTTTGCCGGTCACTGTCGAAAGCGCCGGTGTCGTATTCAAAGCTGTCCTCCGTGTTGGGGTTAAAGCAGGTTTTGAAATAGCATCACCCGATGTATCCATCGCCGGAAAGACCATCGCTCATGTTGGCGCAGGTGCTGAAGTAGGTGTATTTGCTAATATTGCCGAATTCATCACCAATGTCACCCTTCCTGTGGATGAAAACGACGACAAGTGCAGCTTTCGCGTTGAGGAAGTATATCAAATGGCTGTTGGCGCTGCTGCCGGGGCTTCCATTGCCATCGAAGACATGACATGGGGGCCAGTGCCTGAAACTGAGATTCCCGTCTTCTACACCACACTGGGGCATGCTTGTGCCACTCAACGAAGCAGAGGTGCCTCTGACGCTATCCCGACATCCGCTGCACTAGAGGCGAGAGACAAAAGTGACGATGAAGGGGGTATGGAGACAACGACAATTTCTACCAAGGCGACCTTCGTTGTTGTGGCCTGTCGATCAGAAGGGCTTGTTGATTGCCCCATGTCACTTCAGACAACAACCAAGTACACCACTACACGGACTCACGTTACTGTTGTACCCACCGACAGTGAAGCCGAGTTTCCCGAGTCGGTTAGGTCTACTGTTACGAGCTTGATTCCATTTGGTGATAGTGCAAATAAGCTGCTAGCATCATCGGGAGTTCCGGCGTCTTACGTCCCGCCAACGACGACACCTTCGTCTAAAGCCGATGGTAAAGATAATGATGCAAATGGTGCTCAGGACAAAAAGGCTGGTGGTGTTCCTCGCAGTGTAATCATCGGTGTGAGCGTCGGCCTCGGAGTGCCTTTTCTCTTGGGAGGAATTGCTGTTGTTCTGTAAGTGAACTGTGCTACTTCGTTTCCCGAAGAGTAACCATTGAGACTATTGGCTAACAACCACTTCTTATTTGTTAGACTTTTCAGAAGGAAGAAAAGGTCTTCGTCTGGACCATCGCCTGCTCCTGTCGAAACTGTCGAGCCTACAGCACCACATTTGAAGACTGCGGGTGTTTCAGTAGAGGAGCAGAGAGCTCCATAATATATCGGCAAATGCCAAACTCACTTGATCTAGTCAGCATTTCTGGAGGGCTCTGATTCGATACGGTAAAAGTATGTAAACTAGGTTGAGTCGGCACTCAGGATTGTGAAGCAATTGAACATGATAGGAACGACCTGTCTCCCTGGCATTACGAAACAAAACTGATCCGCCGCGGTGGGATTGTCCCCTTTTCCTTAACTCTATTGCACATCGCTACAGGATAGAGTTCCGGCTCTCTAGAAGCCCAGAAATATATACTCTCCTCTCAAAGGGAATCTAGTCAATAGTTCCTTAGTTTCCAGGCCTATTATCATTCCGTTTTCTTATCAATTCACGCACCATTTCTCCCTTACCTGTCACACACCAGGCCCTGGTCCTGGAGAGCCCATTCCGGGTAAGTCCGTTGATTTACGCCCCCAGGAATATATTTAGCTTGTTTCTGTTTCACAGGATGTTAAGTCACCCCGAAAGAGCTCAGAATAATTCCTAGGGACATTTCAGGCGAGATGAGGGTAGCTAGAAGAAAAATAAAATAAGAAAAGTTTCGAGTCATTATCAAGGCTACCGGGTAGCCCGCGTATCTTGTCATCTATGGATTTGATAAGCTGATAAGCTTATTTCCGTTGCTGCTGGGCTCGGCGCTAGTTAGCATACATGCATAACCCTGCTAACCTAAGCCGAAATTCAGCGGGTTCGCAATAAGATAGTTCGAGAATAAGTCCAGCAATAGCAAGTTACACAGTAATCTCAAGTTGTCACGTCGTGAGGTTTAAAATCGGCAGTAGTGTAGCTGAGTTGACTGACAGAATACACCTTCAAATATAGCGAAAATGGCCCTCTGAACAACAACTAGGAAGTTGAAACAAGCTGATCTGAACAGAATGATGGAAAAACTTTGGAATTGAGTAACGTCACATGACGGACTTGGTCAAATATGTTGAGTAGAAATGTTATATTGTCTTTAATGGTTTCTACTCTATTTTCTCCTCCTTAATCAAATAAGCACGAACGCGGTCTGCATAGAATGCAAAGAAGTGAACAGAGCTTACTAAGCTTAAGAGCTCTGGGTAGTGATCTCTCCACCAGAGCTGTGGACAACCTTGGCCCTGGAAGAGTTCGAGAAGTCGACAGTGGCTTTTTCAAGACCAGACATCTCAAAGTTACAGACCTGACCAGCCTGGTAGGTACCGTAGGCAATGTACCAGGTGTTGATGGGCTGGATTTGGTAGCTGCAGTTGGGCTGGGGAATGATAGTGGCAGCGGGAACAGTTTGGCCGTTGACGACCTTTCCGAGGCCAATGACCCAGCCGTCTATAAGATGATCGACAGGTTAGAATCGTCCGCTACGATGGCTTTGGGGCTTGAAACTTACTGTCCTTGGCATTGTTGAAGGTCAACTGGTTCTCACTGTTTCCAGCAGCTGTCTGGATGCTAAAAGCACCCACCTTGCCACCGGGAGCGGCCTTGCCAGTGAACTGGGGCGCCATGTCAACGACATCCATCTTGAGAGTGGTACCCTTCTTTGGGTTCCCCTGAAGGTCAGTGGAACCAAGCTCGACCTCATTGGCACTGGAAACAGACACAGCAACATCGTCCTGGCCAGGGACTCCACTCGAGGAACCGACGTAAGCGAAGAACTGCGAGGAGATGGTGAAGGTAGTCGAGGAGTTAGGCCCCGCATGAGCAACCTTCAGAGCATTGTTCCAAATCTTGGAGCTCACAGAAGATTCAAGCTTGGGAACCTCGTTAAAGAGAGCATAGTTCTGGGTGGTTCCAGAGTTATTCTGGACGGTGATGGTGTAGGTGTTGGGCATTTTGAAAGATTATCTCGGAAGAGAGAAGAGTAATTGAGTTGTGAAAGTAAGTTGAGCTAAGTTGCTTTGGTTGTAATGAGACTGGGTTATTATCTGGATTGAAGCGGGAAGACATGTCTTTTTATATCCAAAAGTCTCTGGATTTCTTGCCTGATGTGTTGGGGAACTCTGAACCGGATCTCCAAGCAATCCAGCTCAGAGCCGCCGGTCTCGATACTCGGTCCGGTCACTGTTCCACAGGACGGTCTCAGCTGAACCCCTTGGATATGCATCTTCTCACCGTCTCATGGTTTGTGATCTTTTACTCCTGGTCATTCTTGACTTCAGGCTACCAGCAGAAGCACTCAGCCAGCCACTTGACGCATGATTGACATGTCAGTAGATCATCAGACATGAGAGTGTATGGGTATTACGTTTAAGTGGGTGTCTACGTGGAGTGAAGCAAATATGTGATTCATGTGATTTCGGTGAACTCGTGCATCTTGTCTAAGAAGCCTCGAGTTGAGATCACCGGCTTGAGAGCTATAATTAACCACCGACATTGTCTAACGGAGAATGAAAGAGACCCTAATCCATTCTTAGCAATCTGTAACGAGAAAGTCTCAGAAAACGGCGAGCTAATGAAAAGGCCAAGACGGAATTGACGGTCCTAACTTCAGCCTGCTTTGAGCTTTTTAGAGACCCGAATAATGTGTATAGATCACATTTGTGCGTCTAACATCCACTAGGCTAAGAGAAAGACGGTGATTAGCCCGTTTATGGTCGATATATAAGCTCTAGAATACGGCCAATGTCCCTTTCTCTTCAGTTATGTGAGGGGTCTCGCGACGAGGTCGTGTGTCCGTTCTGGTGAGGGTATCCAAGTCACGAGTGGAGGAAATCAAGACGCCAAGGAGCGAATACGATGCTACCCTTACTTAATTACCACTTTCGTGCCGTTTCAGGAAAGGAAGGTAATTCAGTGGCGGGCTGAAGTTCACTTAATGCTCCATGAGCAACAAATTAAGTGGCTTTGCCCTGATCTTTCTCAAGTAGATGTTCAGTCACTCGTAGTGAGACATACCCCTAACTTCCAGGTCGTCTAAGTCACCAGCTAATGCCAGGCTTTTTAAAATAGAAAGTAAAAATATGGTGAATCTTGGCAATATTCGTTGGTGGCGTGCGCAGTCAAATGTTACTAGTGTGAACGGGTAACCGGCCAGCATCACTATCCTGTGGACACCCCCCGAGATCCCATCAGGCCCGCTTGTCATATTTTCACGGAGGCACGGGGAAGATGGAAACGGAAGCGCTAATGCGCGTTTTCTCGTTCTTGATCAAAACGTACCTATTCTGGTGGCCTGCTGTGTCTCTATTATCAGAGATCCAGATTGCTCCAGAATAAAGCCCTGGGAGCTAATCTGCTGAATGTGCTAGGGTACCCCCATGGCCGTCAGATGGTGGAGATGGAATGAGCTTTCGCAACAGAAAGCACAGGCGCTGCTATATTATGAAGACTTGTTGCTTCTACCCATTGAACCATTCTTGGCCTCTAGCACTTACGGCGCACTCATCGAATTACAGTATTATACGCACCAACCATGTCAAGCGGTCCGACGACGAGTGGTCAGTCTAATGGCTCGAGCCGAAACCCTCAGTACATCGACTTGGGTGCCAATGCGCCAGAGCCCTGGTCCATGTGGTCAAACGACCCAACCAAGATGAAGCTTTCAATCTACTTTTCACAAGATCCCAGTAAGCCTCCAGTTGAAGACTCTAGTTACCTACAAGATGAAAAGTTACTCACAGTCAATCAACCCCGTAGATGCACCTGGACTTGCTCAGAGCTACAATCTGCCAGGACTAAAGCCTGTGGTAGTGAAGCAAAGGGGTACCGGGCGAGGCGATATCTTCCTTTTGAAGGATGACACTACTTCTTATTTCCTTTTTGATGAGGAAAAGAATGATATGTACCGCTTCTTGAGACCCCTAACAGATGAGGAGGCAGTGTACCAAGTTGAAACCGACACGTATGATGTGGGCAACTTAAGTATTCAGTTTTATGTTAGGCGCCGTCAGTAACAAGATCATTTCGTTCTCGGACGCTTTAGAATGTACATAGAGCCATAAGAAATAAATATTTCATGGAAATTGACTAAGAAACCTGCCTAAAGACCATCGTGTTTTAAACCACCGAACTCTGAGGTGTAGGAGTGCCAGGCGCCGTGTTAGACTCGTCAGTCATATCTTCTTCGCCTTTCACGGTAATCAAGCGATTAGCTATTTCAGTCGTCTGATGCGGGATGTCGACGGAATCTTCACCTTCCCAGGAGGTAGCGCTCATCATCATAGTGACTGCAAAGCTGGACAGGGGAGGTGAGGCCTGAATTGTGAGGTTATTATAGGCGTCGTGAACGAGAGACACACGGTCGGTCGCGAGCTCATCAAAGTCAACGAGAACTGTGTCAGAAGATGTCTTCAAAGGCTTCTTCACGATGTCCCTGACATTGAAGCTCCCAATCGTGACGTAAAACTTGTTGGACGGCATTATCAGGTATGTTTGGGCCGGGTTTGGAACGAAGGTGACATATAAACCGATGTCCTGACGGACGGAACAGCTAAAGCCAATGAAGAACTTGTCTGTGTCAAGCTCAATGTCAGTCTTCCCAGGAATGTGACAATACAGGTGATAATATTGTGGGAATACGTACTGGAAGCAGCCTGCTGCAGAGTGAAGTCAGGCTTCGTTTTAACGACAAAGGCTCCGACACCAGCCGATGAATGGGTAGATGCCCTTGAAAAGGAGGGAGTGCCACTGGAGCAGTCAATCTCCAGGAATGATCCTGGTACGGGCGTGCCATCTAGCTCCTTGGACCCCAGGTCCACGTATCGCTGATCGACAACTTCAGTCCCTGTGCCAACTGGCTTTTTCTTTGGATCGGGAGGGTCGCTAACATCGGAGCTAATGTCGTAAATACCACAAGTGGCGATGAGCTGCTTCGACAGGATGAATGTAGCCTGACCTTGGCCGCTGGCCACTCCTATGACCCGACTGATGATCCGGGTCGTGGTTGTGACTGCTGGCGTAACTCCTGGGGGCTCTGCATATATCCCGTACGAAGAACTAGACTGGGACTTGTTATTGATAGTAATTGTATACGGCGCCATGACTGCAAGTAACGGTAAACGGAGTCTGATAGCACTTGAATGAATGTATAGTGCTGCAAAGCAAGAACCGATTCGTTGTGTCTGATGTGGCGATGATGTAACGGGAAAGGAATAAACGCGGGGAAACAAAATGTGAGATTTCAAACGACCTGAGAGGCGTGTCATGAGGAGAAGCTGTGTCGCCACTTTGGCCTCCACACCGTGGACGACATCAGGTGATTGGTTTGGTGGCTGATGAAGAGAGCCCCTTGACTGGAAAGAATGTGATGAATCTGCTAGCTAGGCGCCCCTCTCAGCTAGCAGGGTTGCCAAGCCTATATACCTCGACTCATCATTGGAGCTACAAGCAACGCAGACGTTTCATGCTACAATGATGCCTTTCCGTTTAGGTGATGCAATGCGTAGTGTAGTTATTTCTTGGACAGTCTGGAGTTAAGTCAAGTGCTGTCTTTGATGTGACAGAGTTATAAACCTCCTCAAGCCAACCCCTGTAGTTATTCCTCTAAGAACCTTACCAACTCTTCATAACCCCAAAGGAAGCACTGTAAGACTTGTTGGGTAGAATTAGCTAAAGAAGGAAATGACTTGGAGACAGGAAGGCTTGGCGGAAGTAAATGTGGCTAGCTGAGATGGCCAGATTGCCTTGTATCATTAAGAATGTGACGTCTTTACAATTCGGTCTCCGCAGTAGCGCTGTGTAACGAGACTAGCATATTACAGCAATTATTGAAAGGCTGAAATGGTTTGAGACACGGGAAAGAATGGTTAGCCAGAAGTGGGGATGTGGCTGGCTGAATAGACCCGGGCAGCTAAGAACAACTCTATTCGCAAGTGGCTGGCTGAGAGACATGTGCTAGGCTTTGTGGCGTAGATATATTCTTAGCGACTCGAGGAACGCGTCCAGGTTATTGCAGCGTTCAGAATAATCTGAGATCGGCCCAGGGCGGGCATACACGTAATTATGGTATCCAGTTATGACAGTTGATGTTGAGAACCACTAGTCCACCATAAAAAGCCTTCCTGAGTTTTCATCCTCCGCCAAATCACTGAACTTCAGGCCTTAATCCAGTTAACAAAACTGTCAAGTTTTCATATCTTCCTGCAACTCAACGTCGTCAATCTTCTCCGGTTAGATTCCTCCTCCATAAAATGGGAGAAAAAGATCCTTCGTCCAGTTTCCGAGTTTTCACTGGCGCCTACCAGCTTTCATCCAGCTCCCTCTTCGAGGAGTCTGGTAGCGGAGATCCTAAGGACAGCGTTGACTCGTTCTACACATGGCTTGATATACTGCACAAAGGCCTTGACAAGAAAGAAGACGTTGGGATCCCTAACAAATACATCGATTCTGCCAAAGCTTTACTGGATGGATTTTTCCCATTGCCAGTTGGATCTAGGTAATTGTTCTTACTGTTGTTCGATGTTCCCTTGAACTGACTTTGTCTTCAACCAGGCCGAGGAAGCGGGCGATGATTCGAATGAATTCAGATGACGCTACTGGCGAAGCTGTGACGGAAGGACTGGCCCCCATTACTGTTGACTTAGGAACTGCGTTAGTCCAAATCGCAGACGGCCCTGGTGCTTTGGCCTACATTTTGAGTGTAGCGACGCCTCAGATATCACCGCCAGAACCTTCAGCGTTTGTGAATGAATGGGTCATACCGCTTCTTGCCGTTCTGTCTAGGTGCATCTATCTTGCATATCTTTACGACGATATCGTTGGGACCAAGCCGACGGATACTAGCCGTCCAGATCTCACGTCTGTGCCACTGATGAGTTGTGCAATGTGGTTCATAGGCCCTGTCGGCCAGAAGACCTATTACATGCTTGGAAGTACATACGTCACGGGAACCAACGCGGCTGAGAATGAAGTCTCCGACACCCAGAAGACTAGGTTGATGAATATTTGGAGAAGGGTTGATCTTATTGACACACAACTTGCTACCTTTAACCCTGTGCGAACCTTGCCTCCCCAGAACTCTTTTTATTTCATCTCTCCCACGCTACAAGAAGAAGTCGAGAAGCTGCTATTGCGCACGTTGAGGAGCGAAAGACTTTCTAATGCGTCGCGTGAATACTTGAACATGAAACTGCCCCCAACAGTTAAACCTCTTTCCACAGACGAAGCGACCATGTGGAATACGATGGTGAATGACGCTGTTAAAGACGCTGTCGCAGACGCTGAAAAGACTCTCAGAGGCACTTATGTGGAAGCTTGTAAAAAGGCGAATAAGCCTTACTGGTTTGACTCCATTGATCGAAACCAAATCCTCAACAACAAAGAGATAACCGCCCGTGGCGATCTTCGGAGTGCGTTGAGCAACGCTCTCGACGTTATCTGGTCGCTTAAAGGTGTTCCGCCACAATCAAACGACGCCGAGTCAATCAGAATCCTCAATAAAGCATTTCGAGAGGTCTTCTCCGTCTATTTCGTCCCTCACTTCTACGAAATAGCACCAAAAAGTAAGGGTAAGAAATTCTCAAGTTGGGAGGAAATTGCAATCAAAGGCCGGGATGATGTCACAACAACGCTGTTCAATAAACTGTGGCCGTCAACAGCGAAAAAGATACTCCTAATGGCATTCCGAATCTACTACTGGGTAATGGCCGAAGACGATTCGCTTGACACAGCCGGGGGTCGGTGCTCTCGATGGGGACGTTGCTCCGAAACGCATCCAAGCTGTGGTCTCATGTGTGTTCAATCCTTAAATTCCGCTTCCACAAGGAATTATTTACATAGTTTTATACTAAACTAGGTATAGGTTCCCTGGAATTGCCGACCGTCAACTGCTTTCTGAAGATAATCCATCCAAGGTTGAAGGGATCGCAATGGAGATTCGCAATTTCAATAACCGGGTGGCCGGCGGTCAAACTGGCACGTTTGATCTTGCAAAGACTTTAAGTTGGGAAACTCTTGCTCAATTGCACAAGGATCGCGGCAACGGTCTGTTTAGACTGCCGTGTGCCAATTGCCAACTGCTTTTGCCAGCATTGGATATACGCACAGGGCAGAAGTATTACGACGTCGAACTTTATTCAAAGTTTCCAAACTTTGACCAGGAGGAAGAAGAAAAGAGAAAGAAGAAGAATGAGACGAGAAAGGATAAGGCGAAACAGACTAAGGCAGATAGCTAGATTGACATTAGTTCGGGTTTGGGAACACGGAGTTCTTTTCGCAGTTTTCATTGGCAGCAATTATCACTTCTCAACATATCTTCTCATTCAATATCATCGGCTGATAGTGATGAAACATTAAGCTCCATAGGCTTCATGCGTCCTTTAAAGGTCCTTCTTTAAAGGGCATGCAAGAAGAGGTAACGCTGGACTGTGCAAGACACGAACACACTATTTTCTTTTGTACCATTCCGCTTTATCCCAAAGGCTTCCACAATCCCTAACTCATTCAACAAACAGTTATTTAGGGACGCAACACGGCGCATTACTTGGTCATCGAGGCTTCTGCCCAGATTAAGGAATCATGGTACCACCTAAGGCTCCGGACCTGGAATACGGACAGTTTCAACTCAACATATTGAGCTTGAGGGGCCCTTGAAGATATTCTCCTTTCAGCAGAACTAAGTCTCTCTCACCTTGCATGCTTTTTATGGCCACACTTGGTGTACACGTTGAGGTACCATTTTTACCTCACGTCCAGATGGCTGATCCCGCGGTTCCGTCGGTTTGCGGAAGTAACACTTTGAATGATACCTGTGGCGTCGTGCCGAGTCTCTTTTCGAGTCATAGAAGATCTGAGAGCCACTTATTTATGATCGCCACAGTGATGAGAATCGCCGGGCGTGATGCTCCGGCGTCTGGGACGGGGTCGGTGGAAAGCGGAGGTAACAAAAGCCATTGGAGTGGTGGACGAATAAGAAGGACTTGCCAGCTACTTTGTGGAGTAGAATCATCTTGAATGTGATGATCAGGTGGGGCGAGGTTCTCAGCTCTCAAAACGTTGAAGTGGCTTCACTAGTAGCTGTTTTGTATCCCGTTTTGGAGATGGCTCCCAACCATATTTAGTACATTATGTCAAGGATTCACAACTCCCCCAGTTATTACGAGGGCAGGGTGAACGTAAAGAACATAAAACGAAAGCTGATGCTGGAACTGACATGGACAAGGTGACTAGCCGCATGCGTAGGCGTTGGTGCGCGATGTCACATCGTTTGCATTCCGTCGATTTCAGACCCAAGAAACACGCCAGGATCCGAGGTATTCTGCTGACTTGAACCAAATATGGCTTTCTTCATATTCTATAGGCCACATAAAATTTAATAGGGAACCAGAATTAATCACAAAGGGGCACGAAGCTGAGGGCTAAAATATAAACGTTTCGGGCAAGGATAGGCAGAACAATGACTTCACCATGGGCATCATATCTCGGAGATTTAGTCTAGAATAAGAATCATAGTGTTGATATAGTCAAATGTCACCCATCGACTCCAGCAGTGTAAGGTCACGTCGATTCATCTATCCCGCATTGGCGATCTTACAATTCTATGTTCCATTCCGCAGCGATCGGATCCCTTGTTGATCAAAATGCATGGAACTATCTTTCGCTTCTTCCTTGGTCACAACAAACATTATTCATTTTGACAGTTTGCTGCAATAACTTGCTCAAGCGTCAGGCATTAGTCACTATCTCCGACGAATGCACACCAATCACAAGCATTATTGACGACACCACGATGTAAAGGCTGGTAAGAACATCAAACAAGACGCCATTGTTCGTCACTCTCGTGGCGAAATAAATATCCCGGTATAGAGAACTTTAAATCAAGCTTGAATTGGCAGTATAGTGCCATGATTGCCACCGAGCTATCACATTCTTCAGACCTGCATATCACATTGATGGGAACCGTAGTCCCAAACTATACCCAATGCATTCATGCAGCCATTATTCACCCAACCGAGATTCAAAGGATGAAGTCCACGTATGGTCCAGGCTTCAGGCAATGCATTACCGTGTGATGTCGTGGAGGCATGTGGGGTAAGAATCCACAAGCGTTGTGCGGCCTAGAGTTCCTATTGCAAAGCATTGCTCCTAAACTTTAGCTCCAACCATGTGCGCGCTAGGTTAAGACATATGGAGTAAAAACGGCATTGGCTCTGTGACGCTTCTAAGCCTAACCGCTGTGGCGTAACATTATGTACAGCCTCCCGTCTCACGAAGATGTTTATTTGCCAAGCGCGTTTGACATAAATAAAATAAGTCACCTCTATTGTAGTTCAGTATAGGTTAAGTAACTGTCTTATCTTATCGTACCTAGTGCGCGATAACGCCAGTTGATAAGTTGATTTCCGCTGCTTACTGGAGCTATTCCGCTTCAAGCTAGCTAGCCAGTTATGAAAACAACACGTTCCCATTCGAACTCCTCCCTGGCTAAGCGTGAATATTCATAGTGACAGCCATCTTCAGCACCGGGAAATATGCTTTTAGGAAAGACATTCAAAGCTGTCCGCTCAGGGCCTTCAATATGTCGACCACTACGCTCCTCTTTTGCGCTTCGACCGCTTCGATTCCCTCCTGCCATGTCAATCCATACCTTCTCCTCTCCTAACTACTCTCGCGTTGAAGTCAGGTCATTCAGAGACGTTGAACGCTTATATCACCTTCTAAAATCATTCATGCAAGAGCCAGCCCGCGCAAAGGCTGTTGAGGAAGTCGTCATTGATACATACGACTGGAGACAAGCAACTTGGCCTTTGCTAGACCCCGAGAAAGTCCCCGAGTCAATGGGATTTGAAGAAATTCTCGACCAACCGGACATCAAGCTGCGGAAGTATGCTGGTCGTTTGGACCTGGACGCTGAACTCCATAAGCAAGTGATCGAGAGTCTCGATTGGAAGCGCAACCAACATGACCTCAGAATTCGAAACGAAAGCGAGTTCGCATCTGCGATGATAATTCTCCTCTTCGCCCTGTGCGAAAATATTTCTACTCTGTATCTTTCCGAATACCTCTACCAGAAATCTGTTTTGGACTATCTACTTAGAGGGAACTACGGACAGATGACAAAGCTCCCGTTGCAGAAGCTCAAAAATGTCCGCTTTATTACTAGTCCTTGGACTGACGATAGATATTATGGCACCATCGAGATTCTTCAATACCTACAGTTGGTACACCGATTACCAGCTCTTGAATCAGTGGCTATGGACGCGATTCAGGAATACCAAGCGAACCGCACTTTCTTTGTTCCTGGAACAGGGAACATGAAAAGAATGGAAATCACCCATTGTGATATCTCAGGACCTTTCTTGGCTGTTATGCTCTCGATTCCCAAAGCGCTCGAGGAGCTCAAGCTTTCTATTGGCGGTCTGTGGAGTTCTGATGGTGGACAACCCCTCATTCGACCATTTCATGTTGGACAAGCACTCTATGCGCATAGAAACTCACTAAGGGTGTTGGATGTTGACCTTGATATGGCTGTTCAGGATACAGGGGATAGTTATTGGGACCCTAAAGAGCAGGATAGTCACGATAAGGACGAGCCTAATTGGTTGGTAAATGATGAATATGATGAATATGGGCGCGATCGAATGGCTCTAGACAAAGCGATTAGTGTCGAACCTGAGAAGAGCGATAAAGAGTACGGACGAACTATCGGCTCACTTCACGACTTCCCTCACCTCACGCATCTGAGCATAGGCATTATTACACTACTGGGGTCTCATGAAGACTGGGAAGTACCCAACAGACTCTTCAAGCCTGCGCCTTTCCGACTAGTAGATGGCCTGCCATCGAGCTTGGAATATCTCTGCATCTATGGCTATGTTCAGGGGAGGAACCCGGATGTTGATGGGCACATTGATGAACTACTGGCCCAGAAGGATGAGAAGTTGCCACAGTTAAAGGTTATCAAAGGTGTAGATGAATATCTCCCGAGCTCGAGGGATACTTTTGGTCATGGGGATAGACCGGATGAGGATGAGTTGTATGTGCGCAAGGCATTTGACTTGGGATGGAAAGAGGTGAAGGAGACATAGTGTGACACTAAACTGTATTGTATTTATTTACTTAGCTACTTGCATACGAATAACCTTATCGCAGTTGAGTATACACAGCGGATCGAACGCGTTCTTCATCTACATCTATCGTTAGTTTCAGCACGCAGTCAACAGCAAAGAGACGTACCGATCTCATTGTATCCACAGCTTCTTTGCCAAGTTCCTTCTCCAAGTAATCCCTCTTCACAAGTCCTACTCCATGTTCACCCGTTGCTGTGCCTTTCATTTCGATTGCCTTGTCCACCATTCGGTGCACAACATCCTCAGCAACATGTCGCTTCTCTTCTGGAAATAACAATAGCGTGTGAAAGTTCCCATCGCCGACGTGTCCGACGACAGATCCTATTAAGCCAGACCTTTCGATATCGGCTTTGGCGAAGTCGATGATATCGGGCAGTCGACTCATTGGAACAGCGACGTCAGTTGTCCAGACTTTATCAGTTGGTGACTTCCTCATGGCAAACATGCTCCACAGTGCGTTCTTCCTGGCAGACCATAATTCGTTCCGTTCAGTCTCGTCTGATGCAAAGGTATACGCTGTGCTGCGGTTATCCTTTGTAATCTTCCCAACTTGTTTGGCGAGGTGGTCGACAATGAACTCATCACTGCCAGTGAACTTGAAGAAAAGAGTGGGCTCTTCCTTCCACTTGATTTTAGTCAAAGCAGACACATTGATGCTTCTCATTTGGACTTCATCCAGAATCTCAACTGCAGCTACCTGAATGCCGTGAGATAAGACGTCTCGCACTGCAGATGCGGCGTCACGCAGCGTTGGAAAGGTACACACAGCCACAGCCTCACAAGGAGGTTTCACTGCCAATTTGAGAGTCGCTTCAGTGACTAGTCCGAGTGTTCCCTCGCTTCCGATGAAAGTTCTTGTGAGATCATAGCCTGCACTTGACTTCCGCGCTCGCTGACGAGTTTTAATAACGGTACCGTCGGCAAGGACCACAGTAAGTGATAAAACCCAGTCTTTCATAGTTCCATATGCTGCAGCATTGGTGCCTGAGCACCCTGTGCCGACCATTCCTCCGATCATAGCGCCTGGGCCTGGATCAGGAGGGAAGAAAAGGCCATGGGCTGCGAGTTCCTCGTTCAGATCCATCCATCCAATTCCTGGTTGGACGACGCAGTCGAGGTCATGTTTATTGAGTTCCACGATGTTGTTCATGCGGCTGAAGTCGACGCAGATGCCCTGTAATTGAGGGATGTATTGACCTTCAATTGATGTGCCACCCGAGTAAGGTGTCACTGGCAAACGGCGTCGCCAGCATACTTTCATAAGCTCTGAGACCTGCTCGGTCGTTTCAGGGTATAGGATGACATGTGAAAGGATGGCAGATTCCTTAGTCCAAGCATACGACTGGTAATCTGAGCCAGAATGTGTAACAAGATCTGCCTGTTCTGTCGACACATTCTCCGGCCCTAAAATCGCCGCAAATTCTTTGCATGCGGCTTTGATGTTGGCCGGAGAGATGTCATGCTCAATCTTTGGATTATTGCCCAGTGGTGTCGTTGATGACAGCTCGGTTTTATCTGGACGATCTCTAGTGGCAAAGGCTCCAACGACGCCAAGTGTCGCTAACCCGGACATGTACAGACCTATTTAAAATGGATCAGACGTCGAACTGAATACCTGCCGGACGGGATCTTACCTGAGTTGCTCGAATGTAAAGGATGAGAACGTGATGTACTTGACATCAAACGAGGCCTAGGTGAAGTAACATTGCGGAGTGAAGACGGTCGGCGGGGCAGCCATCGTAGCGACTTGTATGGATTAAACATAACTGCTATGATTTAAGGGAAATTTCTATGTTTCCACAGGTTTATGTTGGTAAAATGCAGACAGGCCTAGTGTTTTAAAATAATATAGAAAACCTGGACATTTGCCAATCACCTATGCTTGCCGTTTCCTCCAGCCGTTGCCGTGTCCGATGCCGCTAGTGAATCCCACTAAGGCCTTCAGTGATGGAACCATCGGCTATGGTGCTCGTAGATCCCACGGGATATACGACGACCTTAGGCTACGGGGAAAGGCGTTTCCTCGGCATTCGCTTTCTCTTCTTGAATAAAAACTAGCTAAACTGTAACTATTAAGACTAGCTCAATCCTTCATATACAGTAGTAAGGATTAATTGTGGTTGTATTCCTCAGATGACCTCGGAATCATGCGAGTCAGCAAAAGCGCCAAGCCAAATGCCAAGTCACATCGAGTGAACACCCGATCAATGGTGCCGCAATACAAGCAATACATCTATTCATTTCAAGATTTAGATGGGGTCTGGGTTAGCTATTCCCAAGTCTGCTAGAAAATATAGGGCTTGATACTGCGACGAATCTGGCTGGGGAAATTCCATAGCGTCGCTCGACTGGATCCCCGTGAAAACACCGTTTGCCAAGTACATCGGCCAAAATCCGTTGCCTTCAACATCAGGATACGGATTATCAGAGTTCCCCCCAAACATGAAGCTCGAATCTTCAACGCCAAGACCAGATGTTTGATAAGCAGGTTGATTGGCTGAGGTGGCAACTGTTGGTAACGCATCGCTTGTCTGGTGGGAAATATCCATGATCTCTATGGTAGAGCGAGCACTATTGCTTTCATCTGCACCCTGTCTTTGGAATTCCACTGCTCCATTAGATTCAGACCGATTTAGAATATCCATGAAGAAGTTCTTGATCCATCGTGCCAGGATGTAGACCGACTCGAATTGCTTGAGAGCCAGTAAGCCAGGTCGTATCTTGACAAAGATCTGGTCGCTTTTTGATGTGGTGGTCTTTACGTCAACTGCGAGTGCCATCATGGCAGAGAAAAGAGCTGATACACTGAGTGCACGTCAGAACTGTAGCTGTAGCAATCGGGGTGGAGGGAGACTCACTAAATCATTGGGAAATGCTCCGGTGTCCAGAAAAGTAAAGAGTTCTCCACTAGATTGAAGACCTGTGATGCAGCATCAATGATGGCCTTTGCTTCGTCGGAATTGGCGCACTGCCTCTGCAGCCGTTGAGAAAGATTAATGACATAGTAGCTACATGCTAAGTTTAGCAGTTGAGATTATTCAAAGCGTCAGGCGACATGACATACTGATAGCAGACCTTCACCGTCAGGCTTAGGTGGTGATTGTTGCTGGCAGAATTCAAGCTCTGGAAGCTATCGTACCAGGTCCGCAGAGTCGTCTGGATATCATCCATTGCTTGTTGTCGAACGGATGCATCTCTGCAGAGCAGAAGTCGGGATGGAGAGCAGTGTGAAAAGTATAACCGAGCCACTACTTGGTTTAGTATTATAGCACACCTACATCACGATGATCGGGCATCTCACCAGCCTTACTTAACTTGACCTGCGCAATCATGTACTGGACCGTCTCTGGAGCTTCCTCCGCCAAGTCGTGTTCAGCGAGCTCCTCAACATCGTAGTCTTCATCATGAATCACCATCGGTGTTCCGGTAGAGATAGCTATTTGACGATCGCGGACCTGAGCAGTTAGCTAGTGATCTGGTCTTCACACCAAGGAGATACCAACATAGAAGCACCACCAGATTCGTTTCCACCTGGACCTTTCTTCCGGCGACATTTTACTGTTCTTGGTACTTCGGTGGTAACCGGTACACTGCGCTGATCGGATAGCAGCAGCTAGCCACCAGTGGCAGTCTCTATAAGCCGTGGGGCTTCCGAACCAGTAGTGTAGCAGATACGACGACAGGATCATGTGCGTTCGACTTGACTCTTTGTCGGCATCGAATGAAGCACTGGCTTTATTATAGAGCGTACTATTGGCGTCCCATCGGGTCGCGTGCCCCATGAGATGAATAACTTCCATGTTGCAATGCAAAGACGCAACGAATAGGACGCTGCGAAGGAGAGTAGCCGACATGGATCCGTCTTGAAGGGAAGCAAAGAAGTACTTTTTCCTAAGGATTGGACAGAAAGTGTGGAACCTCTCAAAGTAGACTTTAATGAGACGGTCTACCAACTCTGGAGGTGGAAGGTCGGATAGATCAGGCTTCTGTTGCGATACGGGTGTTCTATTGGAGACACACTCTCTCCTTGTATCGCGAGAGACATTTTGGACAGTCTCGCTGCAGTCTCCGATCGGGCGATGGAAGCTGGTATGGCCTGGAGTATAACCTCTCATAACATAAGATGCATACCAGCTTTCGCCGACTACAGTCGGGCTTGCATCGTGATCGGACGGTGCCATGTTGACAGTGTCGGTGCTCGATCGTCCCTCATTTCGACTGGTTTGTTCTTCTTGTGGTGTACTGGTGGTATCAGCAGCATCGACCAATTCTGGCAATTCTTGATCACTGGTCCCATGAATGCTAGGAGTGTTTGAGTTGTGATGGGATTGAGCATCGGGTATCAAGATGTACCGTCCATTTGGTCCTCTGAGACAAGGGTCAGAAAATTGTCACTGGAAATGATCCGGGTTTACCTACCTTCGACGCCTGGATTGGATGAGAACACACTGCTCATGGTTGTTGCTCTTCCTGCAAGCCGAACAAGGTACACCGGTGATTGACCCATCACACTTTGTTCTTCGTCTGTTGCACCGCTCACAAGCAGTTCCTCTCTTGCGGCCATGGTTGGGTGTTCTCCTTCCCCTTGGGGTCTCTTGACGAGGGTTGCTGTCATCCATTGGGCTCTGTGTCATAACATGACAAAGAAGGAATGCAAGGAACGCATGTCTCCTTTTCCCCGCACGGTTGATACTGAGGATCGGCGGGGCACTCCGGAGTGAAGGATGCAGATGCAGATTAGTTACCCCGCATAACATGCAGCACTACCATAGTAGACCTTGTGAGGCATAACCGAGTGAATGAATGAGTTAGCCATAGCCGATGGCCATCTCCGACATCGGTTATGGTACAAGTCATCAATAGACACGGCGATCCTCGTCAAACCAAGCAGATATTTAACTTACCCCGGATTTCCCCCGCAATCTATCTGCATGGGTTAATTATCTCACCCACCCCCTCACTTCTTTAATATTAGCTTTATAAATATCTCCGGGTGAGCAACGGAGATAATCTTTATTTTCTTTACCTATAGTCACCATGACAACCCAACACTTCATTGACGTGTCTGAGGACAAACATGACCTCGAACAAATCGAGACCAAAGACCATGCTCAAGCCGCTCATGATGCCAAATTCGAAAAGCGAGTTCTTCGCAAAATTGACTTTCGACTCTTACCCATCCTAGGATGTCTCTACACCATCGCCCTCGTGGACAGATCCAACATTGCCGTCGCTCGCATTTCGGGAATGGACGAGGATCTAGATCTTGCCGAGGGAAACCGTGCCTCCGTTTCGTTGATGGTCTTCTTCATTGGCTACATCATTTTTGAGATTCCGAGTAATGCGTTTATCCATAAACTCGGTGCGGCAAATTGGCTTGCCTTTCTGGCTTTTGCTTGGGGGCTGGTATCTCTTGGTATCGGCTTTCTCGGCAACTGGGCAGGTCTTGCTGCGTTGAGAGCCCTTCTTGGTGTTTTTGAGGCTGGTTTCTTTCCCGGTAACTATCATCCTTCTCATTTTTATTTGATTGCCATGCTGAACTTTAGAAAGGTTGTGTATATCTCGTATCATCTTGGTACAAGCGATACGAGGTTCAGAAGCGTATGGCTGGCTTCTTTTTGACAGCTTCAGCACTGTCGGCGTTCGCCAATATTCTTGCATATGGACTCATCCAAGTCGCCAAACATCATCACTACAAAGGGTAAGCATCCATAACCAAGCAACCTACTGCAGAGGGTTTTCTAACTAGTACAGATGGCGTTGGATCTTCATCATTGAAGGTGCCATTACTGTCGTCGCCGGTATTGGCTCATGGTTCATCATCGTCGACTTTCCCGACTCTGATAAAAACACATTTCTCACCCCTGAGGAACGCGCATTCGTCAAAGAAAGACTCGCCGAAGATCGTGGCCCCGAAGAACGCGAAAAGGTCACTGCTAAGATTCTTGCGCACACGGCCGCTGATTGGAAGCCCTGGGCCTTTTCACTTATGTATATGGCGGGCGCTGTCGGAGTCTATGCCTTCTTGTTCTTCCTGCCCATCATTCTGAGAGGCGGTCTTGGTTATTCACTTGAGCTTTCCTTTATCCTCAGCACTCCTCCAGCACTCTTTGCAGTCGTGGAGGCCATGTCTATCTCTTGGCTTGCCGATAAAACGAGACTTCGAGGCCCATTCGTTATCTTCCAGGGTCTCATTGGTATCATTGGACTTTGCATGACTGGGTTCCTCAACAGCCCAACTCCAAGATACGTCGGTACCTTTCTCGGAGTCGCTGGCGCCAATGGTTTGGTAGTGACAACGCTAGCTTGGCAGGCCAACAACATTGTTGGTGATGCTCGACGTGCGGTATCTACCGGCATTCTTATCAGTGTGAGCGGTGTTGGTGGTATTTACTCGAGCATGGTATTCCGTAAGTATTTCCACTCATTTTTCCCATGTCCCATCTAACGGCATAACAGGCCAACAAGATGCACCAAATTATTTCCCAGGAATTATTGCTGTTATGGCAGTCAATGTTGCGGCCGTTGTAGTTGCTGCTTTGACGATGCTTATGCTTCGACATAACAACCGACAAGCTGACCAGGGCAAGTACTCATGCGAAGGCAGAGACGGATTCAGGTACACATTGTAAAGCTACAAGTAATTCATGAAGAAGCAAGATCGCACCATGCACTATGAAGATATATATCGTTCTTAGTTCTAAATTGCCGACAAATACTCCACCCTATCTATGCCTTACGGGATTGATCCGGCCGAAAGGCGCCTGTTTATGTTATCTGTCATGTTTTGGCATGATATGACAATAAAGATGTGGCGAAAATCCCCTCATTGTAGCTCCCCGCTAGGTATGAAAGTATAGACGCGCTATGAATAAGCTTTGTGCTAAAACATGCCGGGAATAAAGGAAAAGGTTATGAGATGGTTTCGGAAACGCTCCCGATCTGAGGGCTCCACCTCGGTGAAAAGCAACAACGTACAATAGACTACCAGGCACGAACGCTTCCTTGGATCCAATCAAATATTCGATATTCCTGGTCAGAGAACGAAGCCAGGAGCAGGGTTGATTCCCATGTCATCAGCACTGACTGGCAGGATATTGAAGCTTGCTTGAGTAAAAGTGACACCATCGCACCAGTACTTGGGATCATATCCGACCATGCTTAGACCCCACGAGATGATATTGTTGTAGTCATCAAGGTAGTTCTTCAGTGTACTGGCCATTGATATGGGTGTGCATTTTCTTGTGGCTCTGCAGGTTCATACGAAAATCTCCGTACTTAGACCACCCGGAATCGTCGCCCCGTCTCTGGTTCAGCCCTTGTCTTCTTACGAGGCTTTCAAGTCCCTCAATCCCGGTCTGCCTAGACTCACTTAACCAAAGAATCCTACGAAGGATGCTATGACGTATAAGAGTCTTTTCAGGTTAGGGCCTCGCATTGAGGAATGTGACTGAGAGGCGAGAGAATAGCCAGTGCCAAGAAATTGGATGAATGCGTCCATCGGAGCCGGTCGACACCTGCCTGATTGGGCTATCGGAGGAATGGCGGATACTGCCTGATTGGGCAAGTGGTTGAATAAGTGCACTTTAGACAGAAGTTAGATAAGGCAAGGAATACAGGGGCTTCCAGGGCAATGGCTGGATGGATGGACGAATGGAAATTTTTTGCTGATTCATGTGGGTCTGTAGAGAGAGCAAGATGTCTTGAGGTGCCATTACGGCAGCGCTAGGCTGGGGGTTTTCGGGTGGCTACCAGCTTAGAAATACTAGCATTTAAGCTTATAATCTATATGTTGCTTGCTTCCCCTTAATTATCACCTGTGGGGAAGTAGACAGAAGGGGAAAATATTGGCCTGGGTAATGGCTGGACGATGTCACATCTTACAAGGATGCGATATGGGACAGAGCCTTGGACTGAGTTGGGACTTTTTTTTTCTCCCATTCCTTGGTTTTAGTGGTTGCTAAACGCGAATGACAGGGAAAGAGGAATGCTAACGGTGACATATAGGGCAGTGATTAACCCCCTCCAATATACATATATACTCGCCAGTCGCCCTCCTTTGACACGATATTAAATCCTCTTTGTAACAGCGAACTCCTCTTTGAAAGGACCACAATGCCACGTCTAGTACAGGTACTTCTCGCAGCCGGAGTAGCTCTTATTGGCCTCACCTCTGCACAATGCAATCTCACTCCCAAAGCTAATATCTCTACCACTGACGGCGTGGAGTTCAAACTCCTGCGCACTGGTCTGCAGCGGCCTCGACACCTTGTTGTCGACACTGAGGGTAATCTTCTGATCGCTGAGGCTGGCAACAAGGGTGTGAGGAGGGTTGTCCTCGATGATGGTAAAAACCTCGATGTTTGCATTGACTCTGACGAGGCCTTGATTTCTGATGCGAACGTATGTTTTTTCAATCCTGCGGCAATTGAGATATTAACCAGTCTGTGCGAATATAGCTGAACCACGGCATTGCTCTCACTGCCGATGGTAAAACCATTCTCGTTTCTAGTCCCAGTGAGGTATACGCCTATAGCTACGATGCCTCCAAAGGCAGCGTCGGCTCTCGCCGGACCGTTATCAAGGGTATGGATGCCTCTTCGACTCATTCTACTCGCACCCTGACGATCCCTCTTGCCGGCAATCCCAACCTGCTGCTTGTGGCTGGCGGATCCGATGGTAATTTGGACGCCGAAACCGTGAACAAAGATGTTGTGCGTAGCCAGGTGAGAGTCTTCAAAATTGATGATCTGTTGGCAGCGGATGCTCCTCTGGAGTATGGTGGGGGGTCGTTACTTGGCTGGGGTCTTCGTAACAGTGTTGGCTGGGCAGAGGACCCTTCTACGGGATATATTGTAAGTATAGCCTTTCCTTTTCATCCAGGACTTCTGGCTTGCCGGCAGACTTGTCGAACTGACCTGGTGTGTAGTGGTCCATTGAGAACTCAGTCGACAATCTTTACCGCGGTGACGTCGATATCCATAACAGCAATCCTGGCGAGGAACTCAACTTCCATGGCCTTCCCAATGACACCTCCAGCGCCCAGTACGGTGCCAACTACGGATATCCTGGATGCTTCGCCATCTACGACACCTCCATCATCAAGGACTACCCTGGCGGAGCAAAGGTTGGCAAGCAGATGGCCGCTACGCCGCAAGGAGAGAAGGATCTAGGATTCACCGATGAGGAATGCCAGGAGAAGAAAGCGCCGAGGATTACGTTCGGATCACACCTTGCGCCATTGGACATCAAGTTTCGAGATGGTAGCGCTGCATATGTTGCATTCCATGGAAGCTGGTAAGCAGGCAACATCCAAAACCAACCAACCCCCCAGATGTGATTTCCCTTATTGCACGAGTTTTGGCTAACCACGGGCTTTGATTTCAGGAACCGCAATCCTGGTGATGGCTACCGTCTGAGCAAGGTGGACTTTGCCAACGGCGAACCAGTGTCAGCATCTGACGACCCGAAAGCTGAAGTGCCACTGATGTGGAACAAAGATAATACTAAGTGTCCTTCAGGTTGCTTCAGACCTGCGGGCCTGGCGTTTGACAAGGCCGGAAGGCTGTTCATGACGAGTGATTCGACGGGAGAGCTATATGTTGTAACAGGTGTGTAAGGGCTCCTATTCCTTGTAAAGATATTAAGTAAATAAACTATACTTAAATTAAATAACTTGTCTGAAATAATCAAAATATAAATATAAAATATTAAGGTAATTTAAAGCTATTATCAAAGCTCAAAACTCCTGCTTAAGATGCCATGATATGAACTGTAGGAGAATTTGCACGATGATGGGTTAGCAACTGTGAAGACGATGTTGAAGAGTTATGAGGCTAATTATCTTCGTGATGTTGAGCAGTAAATGGAGTTCAGTAGAGAAGGTCAGATGGATTCTTCGGCACAGGGTCAGAGCTCTCAAAGTTCCAAACATTGCTTCACGTTTCTCTGGACACGGAGAGATTAAGGAAGATTACATCAGCGACTAATAAGACTGCTGGCTTATTTTCTAGAGCCTATGATTGCACCAGAGTACTTGTTAAACTTGGGGCTGGAGTCATCTGCTAAAGGCACTAAAATACATACCTGACTGAACTGCAAGCTTCGATCACCTTCCTTTCCGTTACTATCCTTACCCTATGCAATTAACCTCTCCTTATGTCGCATGCTACATGGAAGAAATGAAGTTTCACAGCGCTTAGAGCTGCATCGAGATTGGTTAACTTTAGGAAGCCTCATTATCAATCTCTGCAGCCTTCTTCATCTCATGGCACGTGCTCTGACGGTTTGCCGTGCGGGGTAGCAACACCATCTTGATATCCACGTATGCAATGATCATTTTCGCCCTTTCTACAGCAATAATTTCACATTGTCTAGTTCGAAGGATACTTCCTTTCTCACAGCTAAGTTGGCTAGATTCGCCCTGCTACACATTATGGCTATTTCTGAAGTGCACGAGGTCCACCCAGGCGGTGATACACTTTTTATCCTCCGCAATTCTGGCGCAGCATTTGCAAGCACCTTCGAAAATGAATGGCCAAACGCCTTACCAAACCATCAGACGGAAATGTCAAAACGCCGCGAATCTTCTATAATCACGAGGAAATCTCATAATAATCCACACGAGACGCTGACTGATGGCTCGTCGCTTGCTCAAGCTAAACCAGAAGCTTTGCATTTGCGATTCAGGCTTTGTTCAGCAGTTCTGAAAAATACATCTTCCTTTTTCAAAAAAGCATTAACGTATATAATAAGCGTGTTAATCAGACAAGCGTATTAATCAAAAATCCCTCAACCTTACATCTAACTATCTAATCAATTGATTCTTAACCAAATAATATATCTCAATCTAATAAAGAGGCTCAAATCCTTCTTGCGCTTCAGGCCTATCAGTCTGACCCTAAATTAAGTCTGCGACAAGCTGCAAAGATCTATAAGGTTAACTTCTCAACCCTCTATTACCGTAATAGTGGCATGCAAGCCCGTTCTGATTGGGTTCCAAAGCAACGGAAGCTGAGTGATCTAGAGGAACAGGTTATAGTTCAGTTCATTCTTGACCTAGATTTACGAGGATTTCCTCCTAAGATGCTTGGTGTTGAAGAAATAGCAAATCGACTGCTTTCTGACCGCAACGCGCCACCAGTTGGCAAGCGCTGGGCTATCAATTTTATCAGGCGGCAACCAAAGCTTAAGACGCATTTTCAGAGGAGATATAACTATCAGAGGGCCAAATGCGAAGATCTAATTGCTATTCGCAATTGGTTTAGGCTCGTACAGAACATAATCGCAAAGTACGGCATCCGATTAGATGATATCTGGAACTTCGATGAGACCGGCTTTATGATGGGCGTGATATCAAGCGGTATAGTTATTACTAGCTCGGAGAGGCGTAGACGGCCAAAATCAGCCCAGCCTAGAAACCAGGAATAGGTTACAGCAATTCAAGCGATTAATGCAGAAGGTTGGGCAATTGATCTATTTATTGTGGTTGCAGGCCAATATTACCTTGCCAATTGGTACTGAGAAAGCAACCTCCCGGCCACTTAGGCCATTGCCACGACCCAAAATGGCTGGACGGATAATGAGATAAGCCTTAAGTGGCTAAAGCACTTTAATTGATGTATAACTGACTGATTAGTTGGTCCCTATTATCTTCTGATCCTTGATGGCCATGAAAGTTACCATTCGGCTGACTTCTAGATATACTGTAAGGAGAACAATATTATTACGCTTTATATGCTACCTCATTCTTCGCACCTGCTTTAGCCCCTTAACGTTAGGTGCTTTAGGCCGCTAAAAAAGGCATACGGTCGAGAAATAGAGCAATTAATTAGAAGGTCTATAACCTATATTTCCAAGACTAAGTTCTTCCTGGCCTTTTATGCCGCTTTTTAAGCTGCTATAACTAAATAAAATATTAAGGGAGGTTTTAAAGGAGCTAGGCTTGTTCCTTTTAACCTAGAATATGTGGTCTTGAAGCTTGATGTACAGCTACAGACTCCAATGCCTGATGAGGAGGGGGCCCAATAAGCTCAATCTTGGACTTCAAGGACCCCAAGAATAGTTCTTAAGGCTAGATCTCAGTCTAAATACCTTCAGAGACAAATCAAAAGGCATCAAAGTAGCTCCCCAGAGTCAATTCTTGAAGCTTTAAGATCTTTTAAGAAAGGAACCAAGGCAATTATGCATAAGGTTGCCTTACTTGCAGCTAAGAACCAAGATCTTCGATAGGCAAATGAGATACTTAGCCGGCGGCGCAGGGCAAAAAGGACCTGCCTATAAAATAGAGGTAGCATGACTATACAGGAAGGTCAGGATCTAACTGATTAGTTGGATGTAGATATATAGGTATTGGCAGAATTATCGAGAAGTGGTGGTCAAGGAAGTTTGGCGCGACTAAGGGTTCGGCGCTGTGGGACTTGCGGCAAGACTGGGCATAATGCAAGAACCTGTCAGGAGGGTATTGAGGTCTCTGGAAATAAGTATAGTAATTAGAATTAATTAATTAGATGGTTTATTGTATTTTTATTGCAATTTATTTAAAGAAGGTAAAGATTTTTGATCAATACGCTTGTTTGATCAACACGCTTATTATGTACGTTATCTGGTGATTGGAATGAAATAGAGCCAGAGCCTGGTTATAAGTGGACACTTACAGCAAGCGACTGGGACGGAGAAGCCTTTCTTATACTGATGAACATACTACATCATAAAACCCGGGCGGTCCCGCGTACAGTACAACTCGAAACATTAGCAAAAGTCTCTGTGCTAGTGGACTACTATGGCTGTCATGAGGCTGTGGAGCCATGGGCAGAAACATGGATCACAAATCTATCCTCGGATATGGACGAGAACTTTTACTCACGGGAGCTACTCCTGAAACTGACAATATCTTGGACCTTTCCCGACAACAAGAGGTTCCGTGCCTTAACCATGGTTGCGATCCGTACGAGTCGAGGCCCAATACATACATTGGGGTTACCCATACCTTATCAAGTTGTTGGTTAGTCAAGACGAATATACGAATTGGACCAAGGATCTGACCAGGTAAAACAGTCGCCATTGAAGAAATGAGAGTTTACGCGATTGGTGTTTTAATTCAAGCGATTAAAAATCTTTGGGAAATTTTGAACTGTGGCTTAAGAAACACATTACACAACCGACAGTGCCTGTATATTCAACTCGGGTACATTGACCAAAATCTTTTTGAAAATGACCTGAAGCCTTTACCAAGCCATCCATATCGTGGCTTCAGTCTCGATGCCTTAAAACAAGCTATTGACTGCTTTGATGCTTTTTCTAAATGCATTTGCAAGAATCGAAATCATCTACAAACTCTTAGGATTGACTTGCAAGGTCTCTTGGAGGACGCTTTCAGAAACTGTGAAGACGGTCTTGATCTAAGACGATTTACAGTTAACTGACGGGAGTAATAAGGGTTCTCACCCTTATCGGCAGCTGCATTGGTCCACTAGACAAATGCGACTTATTTCATTCAAGGCCGCCACCAATTCTTTTGGCCGGTTTTAATTCTAGCATCTATTTCGTTGGCTCGAAAAGTATCTTGCATTATTACATATCAAGACCAGTGTCCCAGACTACCCGGCTGGGCTGTAGGCAACATAATAGGCACAAACTGAAATGAAATTCCGTTCTCTATAACGTACGTGGCATTTAGAGATGCCTTCAGATGTCGTCCTAAAATACATACTTGAAATGCAGACTTTGATCTCCTTCTTTGCCGTTACTGTCCTGACCCTCGGCAATTAACTTCTCCTTCTGTCGCATACGATACTTCAGAAGGGCGTAAATAAGCCCGATGCAAACGAGGGCGATTACTTCCCCTCCCAGTGAGATTGCATTGCCCTTGATATAACGAGGGGCGTCCTGGATGGGGTATATCTGCGATGCTGCCATTCCGGAGGCATTTGCAAGTGATAGAAGGATAGAGATTGCCACAGAGCGCTTATAGTCGGGTTGCATGTTGTTTGATACCCATCTGCGAAGTATAAGCCCATGTTCACAGCTATGGAGTCGGCGTTGGACATACGTTACCAAGATAGTGTTAAAAGAGTAGATACCACCTCCAACGAGGAACATGGCGAAGAAGCCAACAGCCTTGTGGCCAGTACCAACGACAATAGCATACCCAACAATGACTAGTAGTGGAGAGTGAATAAGGCATATAGCTCGGCGGTTCAATCGATCCGAGACATATGTCGTGGCACCAGTCATGATAGATGCTATAACGTAGACGGGGATGCTAAGATAGTTGGCTTGTAGAGAGGTGTAGCTAAAATCTTTGTTAGAAGAGTTGTGAAGCAACAGTGCTAACTTACTTGAGACCCTTTAGAAGAGTAGGGAGGAAAGTGCCAAAGCCGAAAAGAGCAATAGAAGCGCAGAATAAACAGACGGAGGCAAGCCAAACCAGTGGATCCGTAACGGCCATGAGAATTTGCTTCCAGGAAAATGCCTCTGTTTCCTTGAAAGGATGATTGCGCTCTTTAATAAGCATCATGGTCGACTTTTCTTCGGTTGAGAGGAACCAAGCTGTCTCTGGAGAGGTAGGAAGACTCAGCCAGCAAATAGCTCCGATGACGAGAGAGATTGCGCCCTCAATGATGAACAGCCAACGCCAAGCTGATAGGCCATGGCGTGCACCCATTGACTGGATTCCATAGGCAATGAGTCCACCAAGAGCTCCCGAAAGAGCAATCGAGACGTAAAGAACAGCAACCCGTTTCCCTTGTGATGCTGGGGGGTAAATCTGCGAAACGACAAAGGTGAGAGAAGGGAAGAGTCCAGCTTCAAAGAAACCTAGGAGGACTCTACAAGCAACGACTTGGCCGTAGTTATGGACAAAGCCTGTTCCCAAGGTAATGAGACTCCAGCTTATAATGGCAATGGCGAGGACTCGGCCGGGTCCGAATTTCTTAACGGCGAGAACCCATGGTGTTTCGAAGATGACGTAGGAGATGTAGAAGTACATTGAAACATCGTTGAATTGAGTTCCGTGCATGCCTGTATCTTCTTCGAAGCCGAACACTCGAGCGTTTCCTTGAAGATATCGTGATTAGCAGTTTATTTGCCTTGAAGTTTAGATAAGTAGTACCTATGTTTGTTCGATCAAGGTATGCAAATAGGACCAGAAGTGCCATCTGCGGCATCACGAACTTGTCAAACTTGGACAAGACCTTTCGCTCGGCTCGGCTGATGTCGTCGATCTCGCCAGAATTTCGGTCGAGCTCTTCATCAATCGGGAGCTTGACGTCTGATTTCTCTGATGCTTCCATTGTGACTATATCTTGAAGTTGATGATACTGAAGGAATCCGGATTTGATGTATCTGGGAGGAGGGGAATGAAGATCGGAGGTCCATTATCTGCCTTTAAAGAGCTGGTAAGATGGAGCCTTTTCCGAATTATCAGCGGATCCGTAGTTCGGCGACGCTATTGTTATCCACCCCCGCATTTTGTTGATAGCTAAGTTGCATTAAAGCCGTCGGCGGAGTGAGATTTCCCCACAAGTGGAGATGGTTTACAGGGCCAAATTGCATGATAGTTGACAGAAGACAAGATAAGCAATGTTGAAGATATGAACAATTTTAATAAAATATCGTCTCTAGATGAATGGGAGTTTTAATAATAGGGACACGAGCAAGGACAGGACGCTTCTTTTATTGCCTTGGTGATTACTGTAAGAAATCCTCCGTAGAATACTCCGACTTGAGAGCTAATGCTCCGACCGAATGCAACCCCGCGTTGGAGCAGGTTGTTGATCATCGCCGGAGTTATTTCCGTCTTGTAACGAACTTCCTGAAAGAGGATAGTCTCCGCCGACGGCCGACGGGCGATAGAGACCCACTACCATCACTCGGCCGTTGTCGTTATCGTCATTACCGAGGGCGAATCATGGCCGACGGGGTTCAGGGCATTATTAAGTGGGGGGATAATGTTCATATTTAGCTGAGTTCAACAAGTATGGAAAGTCCTTATCTTCAAGATTGAGCTTTCATAGCAGCTGGTCCCTCACAGCACGATATTGATCTCTCCACGATCTTATACATCTTACCATCATGGGTTCTCTCAGCCTACCTCCCTTCAAAATCAGCGAAGCCAGTCTCGCAAAGTCACTTCATGAGAGTTGTGAGTTTGGTGCAGCACACCGATATGGAAAGTGAGTCATGGCCTCGAAAACTCTCATCTGTATAGATACTAACCAGGTTTACCTAGGGCTTCCACCGAAACAGGCATGGCTCGCCTAAGCCTGGATGACTCCGACAAACAAGTCAGAGATTGGTTCATGGGCTATGCCAAATCTCTTGGTTTAAAGACTTTTATCGATCAGATGGGAAATCTATTCGCCATTCGACCTGGCAAGAACAAGGATATTCCCCCAGTCATGATGGGTTCCCATCTCGATACTCAACCTACCGGCGGCCGATACGATGGTATTCTGGGTGTTATCTCTGGTCTTGAAGTTCTTCGGACTTTGAATGAGCATGGATATGAGACAGAAGGTCCCATTGGAGTGGTCAACTGGACCAAGTAAGTATCCTGACATTTCTTGACCAAGGTTACATCTCTGACCATTCTCCCAGTGAGGAAGGCGCTCGGTTTCCCAAAATGGCTGTATCGTCTGGCGTTTGGGCTGATGTTATTCCCCTCGAAACAGCATGGAATCTCAGGGAAGTTCTGGCAGCTAATCCCAAGTCGATGAAGGAAGAGCTAGATCGGATCGGCTACTGCGGCGAGCACCCAGCTTCGTATCAATCGAACCCATTTGCGGCCCATTTCGAACTACATATTGAGCAAGGACCTATCCTTGAAGACGAAGGGCTCAAGATTGGTGTTGTGCACGGTAAGGAGAGAGCCGATTCGGCTAGCTTATGGTGGCTGACAGTTGGAAATAGGTGTCCAGGCGTTTAAGTGGTTCGATGTCACAGTCAAAGGCCGAGATAGCCACGCCGGCACGACACCTCTATACGCACGCAAGGATCCCGTCCTGTGTGCTACAAAGATGATCGTCGCCGCCAACACAATCGCCAAGAAGTTTGACGGTCTAGCCACCACTGGCATCTTCACAACTGACCCTGGCTCTATTAACACAATGGCTCATACAGTAGGGTTCACTCTGGACCTGCGCCATGTCAAGGATGAGACTCTGGCAAAGATGGTGGATGAGTGTGAGGCAGAGTTTCAACGCATTTCCCGAGACGATAGTGAGAAAGGATGCGAGGTCAGCCTGGAGCTTTTGGTGGATAGTCCTGCCGTTCAGTTTAACAAGGAGTGCATTTCGATCGTTGAGCAGAGCGCTGCGGACGTTTGTGTGAGTCTGCCGCAGAACGAAGCGGGGAAGCTTTGGAGACCTATGATCAGCGGGGCTGGGCATGACAGCTGTTATACG
Source organism: Fusarium austroafricanum (assembly GCA_012932025.1). NCBI lineage: Eukaryota > Fungi > Ascomycota > Sordariomycetes > Hypocreales > Nectriaceae > Fusarium > Fusarium austroafricanum. The sequence goes on from JAADJG010000142.1 coordinate 44,405, forward strand.
AACAGACGATGCCCTACGAGTATGATATTTACACCAACACGATCAGGAATCAGCCACAACCCTACCGAATATTGTTCGCCAGAAGATTGGTACGTTGCTAATGCCTACCCTGTAGCTGTGAAATTGTTAACATGATGCAGTGCACTTGGTGCAAGCGTTTTGCTTGGGGCGGTTTTACGGTATGATAAGCTACAGGCAGGCCGTAGAGATTTGAACTGAAAGGGCTTTATGCTGAAAAGCGATGTACTGGAACGATGATTAACTTTATGTTTTGTTTCAAGAATTTCGGGCTGCGGAAATACAGTGTTCTGACCTGAAGCCAAGATGGATCACGCTGTTGATTCGAGTCAATCTTGAATAAAATAGGTTCATTTAAATCCTTCTAGCTGTTTGTATTTTTGATGCTTATGCTTTAATTTTCAGCTCATCGGGATCAAGAAGCAAACTCGAGGTGCTTGAAGATACCTTCGCGTTAATCCAATTTCGTTCCTCGCCTAACGCTGATGCACTTACAGAATAAATCACGTGCCCGGGTATCGGTCTACACCCCTGACCCCGCTAATTAAGGTCCAATGCTTAGATCGCTCCGCTGCCCTGGGTTGTTCTTACCATCACCCCATTGTCAAAGATGGACGATCTTAATGAGAATATCGCCTTGGTGTCGCAATCATATACAAATGAAAATACGCGTCAAATTGCGGGCACAAGACGATATCGTTCAAAGTCTCAGCGACCATGCGATTTGTGTCGGGCTCGCAAGGTCCTTTGCAACATCCCTGACCCAACGCGTCCATGTCAGCTCTGTGACCGGACAGGGCGCGAATGTACCTTCGTAGGCAATCCGAATAAAAATCCCAGAGATAGTAGGACACGAAGACAATCCGGCCCGCAACCATCAGCCCAGACACAAATTATAGCGCAGAATCGTGATAGCTACGACGATGCTCTCCGGTGGCGTCATGGTAAGATTGAACCATGGCCGGAGAAGATCCAGCTGACTAGTTTAGTTGGAGGTGCTCAATCATCTGTGACTGAGACAAGGACTGGCTTGACTCCACTAGATGAGACAGTTGCCCAGCCCATTTTCACACCAGGAGGAGGCATCAACATCAATTGGGACATGTCATTCAATCAGCATGGGTTGGATGCTGGCGATCAACCATTTGACTTTTTTGCCAATGGTGAACTCCCAAACCTGGAGCCCATCGACGACCCAACGCCCTCAGACGATTACGGCGATGCTGCTGTGCTGAACAGGACCCCAGTGGAAATTCCTCCTAGTCCAACAACGCCCTTCGAACGACTCTCTTTTGACCAGAGATCTAATCACTCAACATCACTCATCGGATTTTCCAACGAGTCAGACCCCTTCTCACTTCACCATTTCCCGTACACCACCAGCGATGAAGTTGACTTCTATCGTGTTACATATCGCAAACAACAGCACCCTCAAAATGTCGATGGTACTTCACCAAATCCCCCAATTCACTTTCTGCAAAGCCAGACAGGGACGGCAGTCGAATTGCAGAAAGTCCTTGACAAATGCATGTCGTCTGCCGATAGCAGGGAAAATCTTGAGAAGTTGGTGGATCGAGAAACGGGAGTGGCGCTTGTAAAGCTGTAAGTTCCTCTCATCCCCCAACTGCTAGATATGTGCTGATTACGAGTTGGGACAGCTACTTCCGATTTGTTTTCGAGTCTTTACCAATCTTATCACGCTCAGTGGTCTTCCAAAGTATAGAACACTTCGTCGCAACGGCTTCCACTGGTTTACTCGCTGGCATATATGCACTTGCTTTGCCATTCACGCCATGGGATGAGAAGCTTTGTCTAGATAGTGCTTATTCCAAGCCGAACGTCGATGATCTTTGGCAAATTTCTTATACCTGTCTACAGAAGGAACTTCACTTCCCTCGGCTGTCGACCATCCAGATCTACCTTCTCCTTCTCAACCATACGCCGTTCGACGTCGTTGTGGTAGAAAACCCCTTCGTCTGGTCTTTGGCAGCTTCCATGCTTGCTATGGCACAGTCACTTGGGCTGAATGTGAATCCGACAGGGTGGAAATTACCTGCTTGGGAAGTTCGACTTAGAAGAAGACTGTGGTGGGCTGTGTTCGTTGAGTATACTTGGCGTGCAGTGACTCACGGCCGATCTTCTATGATCTCTAACGAAGATTGGGATGTGTCGCCACTTACTTCTGTCGACTTTGCAATCGATTCAGCGGTCAACATGCCAGATGATATTGGAGACCAATCACTGGACTACCTAATCCATTTATGCTTATTAACGGAGATCACTAGTGGGATTTGCCGACAATTCTTGTAAGACTCTCCTTATATCTGTCTTTTCGCTGATCTGTTATTGCCTGAAGCTGACAAGGTCACCTTTTTGGTAGCTCACTTCGTGCAGTATCCCGACCTCAAGTTCTCGATTCACTCTTGGAGCAGGCTCGTGGTCCACGTCAACAGCTCCTCACGTGGCTAGAAGAACTACCAGATTCATTGGCTCTGAGATCTGAATCTAATGACGGCGATACCGATGACTCTGTCAAAAGCCACAGATCTCTCTACGTCGCTTATTACACAACACATATCCTTATCCTGCGAGCGCTCTTGCGCCCCATCATCGACAACAGCATACAGCTTGACCATGTACAACATTCAGTGGAAACAGTACTTCAAGCATGTCGAGGACTCATCCAAACTGTGATCAAGTTCATACGTGGCTTAGATGCGAGGCACCAGTCAGCCTTTTGGCCTGCGTATACGCGGAACTGTTTGGCTTACCCAGGCTTGTTTTGCTATATGCTATGTTTGCAAAAGAGACAGCCGGAAATGTCGACATATGACCAGAATCTCCTTGCCACCTGGCGAAAGACACTGCGGACAAGAATGCAATCTTGGCCATTTCTTCGATTCGCTATAGTTAAAGTTGATGCTATATACTGGAAGAAGCTCTACCAAGATAGGAATTGATGTCAAATAGCTATGCGAGTTCTATAACTTCCAAAGGTAAAATGACAGGCCATCACAGCCGGACTTGGAGGCAGGTTGGACCTATTACTAGGGAGCTAACGCGTAACTGGTGCCAACAATGGGACTACTGAATAATTGGTTGTAGTATCATCTTGACGCTTTGGCTTGGATGCCACTAATGTGGATGGAGAATGTAGAATGGATTTTGTGTGTTCTTTGGCTTTCCAGGAACAGCTCCCAAGGGTAGTCCTAGGCAGTCTCTCCGTTTCGACCTTGGTACAAATCTAACCAGCTTCCTCTGCACCTCCAATAGTTTGACTTCGCAGGCGAAGTGGTCGACGAGTAGAAACTTAGTTCCGGCCAAGGACCAAATAACGCGATTTGCACTCTTCCTAGTCAGAACACAAATTCTCTTAGTTGCGGTCCATCATACTCCTAATAGTCCATCTGTCGTCTTACCATTGTAATGTGATCAGAACTTCATCGAGAACCACGAATGTTGATATTCATTAGTCTATCTGATAGAGTTGTACACACTACGATATTGTGCATCGTAAGCATCCGCTACTACGATTACCTGAAGCTGGTTGCTTTTCTGTGCTTGAGTAGGTATACGGTTGAGAAATCGAGCATCCGTCCTGATGTGCTGTTGCCGACGTTTCGAAGACCTACCACTTTCTACGTCTAACGTAGTATTTCGCGCCATTATGATAGACAGAAAATAGAAGGGCATCCTCAGATGAGCGAGCCGCGATATAATCAATCCTGAAAGTGTGCACTTGATGCTTAATGTGCGGCTACGGACTCCCACTTCCATGGAGAAAAAATCGGCGCCTTTTTCCTTCAGGTCTCAACTTGAAGCTGGCACTCGAGCTGTATACCCCGATAGGAGAATCAGGAAGGCCCATGATAGCTTTACAAAGTCAGTTTCAAGAGCTTTGGAGTCTAGAGGGAAGAGATCTTCGACGATTGTGCACAAGTATATAATTCACTACTACCCTTTCATCAATCAAAACCATTACATCACGGCAAGTTCGCATTCCCGTTCAAATGACGGTACATGAAGAACGACCCTAAGTGAGGATCAGAGGGCGTAGTGACTGGAGGTTATGGCACAACGCTTCGGGACTCCTAACCAGACTCTAGTTTCCGAAGATGCATTAACTGATGGTGGGAACGACAGAGTGTCTCTCAGACTAAAACCTAAGTACTTGGGGAAGTCACAGTGGGAATCAGGGACTTGCCCCATCTTTAAGGTCAGAGATGAAATCATCACCCCCATCATACGACATTATCAGAGTGGCTAGTCAAAAAGTCAAAATCTCAATAGACGTATCGTGAGTTTAAAAAGTAGTATGGATTATTGGTATGAACTTTCTCGAGCAGATGTTATCTTAGTCAAGTAATGTGCATGATGAACGATTGAGGCAGACCAGGGAGTGAGGTAGATAGGGGTATGAGATAACTAAGCGGGAGATTGATGCCACTAGCATTTAACTATGTTTTTCGTCAACGAAAATCGGGCCACCCCTGACAAAGAGGCACAGATCATGTCGGCTGTTCGGGCTATCAGAAGAGATCCAAAGCTGGGCGCCTGAGCAGCAGACAACATATACAAGGTCAGCCATGCATGCAACCATAGATCGCCGAGGTTTGGTGAACCTTCACGGCCTGACAGCATACCCAAATCACGTGGTAAACGCTTTGTGTGTTCGGTGCATTGATGTAAATTAGTATATTCATGTTGTGTTGTGTTGTGTTGTGTCTGACTCTAGCCTTCTTAGACTCGTACACATCATTCAACAGACGGCTCATCAATTATCGACTCCATGTTATCTGGTCAGATAAGTGTGAGTCAAGATGCTAAGTGAGTTACTGAAAGAATGTATCGCTTAAAAAGAAGAAGAAGGAACATTGGTATTGACCAGCAGTCCCAGCTTCAGTTCTTGGATCGTCCATACTGCCTGTGTACGGTTTGCAACTACTGAATGTTGTGGGGCAAGAGATGCGAAAGTCAAGAGTCTACCTTCTTTCCGGAGGTCCAAGTAGGGACTCTGATTAGCTGTAATCGCCAGGGAACCCTCGCGTCCTCTAGGTTCCCGGTAAGCCGCAAAAACACGCACGACAGCTTGGCAGATTCGACACTTGGTTCTATATCGTGTATGATGTATATAAATATTTATAGCATATTAGAGCTTTATTTTTAGGTTATTTCAAAGGGCCTAAAGAGCGAGAAAGACCCCATCTTAGTATTTAGGTTTGACATCTTTCATAACTGGGAATAGATTGGATAAATCGGGATAATATAGTCTAGGGATTTTTGTCACGTTTGCTTGTTCGTCCCAATCGATTATCATATATATTAGATCGATAAAAGCGAAGGACAAGCGCCCCGAGTTATATAATAAGACCGGGTACAACACAAAGACATATCAGGCAGCTATTACGATATCTAGAACAAATCCAGTAAATAATTTCGATTGATTGAATCGCTCATTGTCCTCTCACAATAAAAACCCCCCTCTAAGGTGAAAATCTCTGATTCGTATGCTTGTGATACACGTTGTCATTACAACATATCAAACAAATCGTCTTCATTTGAAATTGAACTCCAGTCAAAGCTTATTTTGTCAAGTTCCAGGTCGCTATAAGAAAATGCATCGAACGGCTCTACTGAATATTGCGCGTGGTTAGGTTCATATGGGACTGTGCACCCAATGCTCCCACTGCTGAGTTCTCTCATTCCTGAGAGGCCAGGATGAATATCTTGCGAAGTAGGGTAAGAATCCTGGATATTCATGTTTTGTTCGTTACTAGCCAGTATGACATTCTCAGGAAACCAGTCTTCACTGGCTTGGCTTTGCGATATACCCTCATGTTGCCGTGAAGATGTTTCGAAGGGAACGCCCGAGCCGGGCAGCACAGCGAATTCTTCAAACCCGCCGTCTTCAGTGCAGATTGGCCCGTGAGTGTTCTCAGTTTCCACTATGTTGTGTAGTGGGGACTCTCGAGCCTGGCGAGATTCTGGTCTCAGGACTCCCCTGAGAATGGAGGGAAAGTCTCGATCTCTAGGAAGTGTCACTTGATTCAGACTAATGTCAATTGTTGATGTTAGCGTGAGGCAATAACGTGGCTTCTGGGCTAGGAGATCTGTCCAACTAGTGAGTGAGCTTTTCGGAAGTGCGTATTTGACCAGATTGATTACGTGGCGCAGCGCAAAGCTCAGCCACTCTGCGCCTTCGTAGCGTAAGCGACATTCCTTGACGGCGTTGATGAGGACTTGTAGGCGATGATGCCTGGCGTGCTGATCCGTATCGACAATTTTGGTGTGGAAAAACTTGGTATCCAAGAGGTGGAACAGTAATGGTAACGAGATAAATGCCATTCTGAGGTTTCTCATTAGCTCAATGGATCACGTCGCGCAACTTGCTACTGACGCGCTAGCCTGCAGGTACCGAGTAAGATCGAGCCGTGTGAGCTCTTCAAAGCACATGACTGTTCCTAATACTGCCTCCTGAACCTCTTGACTGAGTTTAGAGTAATGGCTAGGTATTCCGGTAGATATTTGGTGTGAACCACAATGAAGAAGGATCTCCTGACGGCTGAGAAATGAACGACAGCCACTAAATGGAATCAACATGTGTTAGCTGTAACGGCGTCTTGAAGCTTGGCTAGCCCGGAATACACATACTGGTAGAAGATATACATCTGGTTTGTGTGGATTATAACACAATGTTGGTGGACCCCGCAACTGTTGCTTGCGTCTTGAATTTCAAGTTTTGTCTGTCTGAGCCATTCTTGAAACTTAGCTCTGCACTGTGCGAACGTGCTTGTATCTATATCCCCAAGCCCATCACGATCATCCGAGTGCCAAAGGCGGCTGAGGATGCCAGTAAGATTGTTGCAGAGATGCGTAAGTCTAGTGAACACGACGGCCAATATTTGCTTAGTCTTGGCGTCGTTGACCTTTGACCTATCAATCTCATTGTCAAAGTCAGATACGCACAGCGGTGGATGCGCCGTGGCGATTTGGGTGCTCCGCCCTAGGCCCACTGACAAAGAGCGATCACGAACGAGACAGCACCACCAGAGTCTTTTGAGCATTTGGATGTCATGATCCGTCCCTAGACTGCCAGTGGCGGGGTCTGATAGCTTTTCCCAAGCAAGATGAGCATCCACGAACCGAGCGTGCTGGATCGCGACCTGTAGCCACATCGAATTCGAATGTATAGGTTTTGGTTCGGCAGAGCACCACAATGTCATTAGAAGTGCTGCTTGAGATACCACAAATGGCGACTTCTCCGTAGCAAAGTCGAAAAGCAGCTTGACAATCTCGTTTAGACGCCTGTATTATCCAAGAAAGCAAGAATCATCGTACCTTTGTTTTATGATAGAAGTCAGATCTTGCAGATCGTATACCGTCGTATCCAAGAGACTTGGCTAAAGATTGCGGTACATACTTGGTGCATAGCCAATTAGCTTTAGGCCAGTACAGCAGTACAAAAACTACCAAGGACTCACTGTACAGGATGCGAAAATCATAGCTTGAAATAGCAGCAGAGAAAATGTCTTCGCAAAGACATCATGCTCGGTTTGTTCATAGGTGGTCCAGAAGTCACCTTCATCGATCAAAGGCAACATTGGATGTACGTGGAGGAAATACTGGCGCATGAATTCGTCAAGAACCGGCCTTGCAGGGATATGAAGAGCGCCCTTAACCTCGAGGAAAGACAAATTTTGCGTAGACAGGGAAGATGAATTACTCAAGACTAGGAACTTATATGATGAGTATGACGTCCTAATCTGATCAAAGTCTGGTTCGTATTCATTCTGGTGCGGTGATGCGACTGAATCCGCTGTGGGAGCATCAGGGCTGATGTCTGCTGCCATAGGTTACTCGATATTAGAAGATAAATTGCTTTATGGTCTTACTCACGCTGGCTATGACGAGGAGATTGTATGGACGGGATCGCCTGGTCAAAGTCCACGCCTGCTTGGGCTGGCAGCCCTGTTGGCGAATGTTGTGCCGCTTTCGCGTCGCTGGCTCTCGTAGATGAGGGTCGCCCAGCGCTCTCTGACTGATCTGGATGTTCAGTGGTCTCACCACAATCAGATAACCTGGACTCGAACTGGTTCATGGTGGTCGTAGGAACGGACAAGGAGCCGGGAATGGACGAAGAGTCAAAGATGTGCTGCATGCCTTGCTTAGTGGTTAATGGGCTACCATCGTCTCGATCAGCTCATCTTTCCCGGTGATGGGATCGTGTGAGTGGGTAAGTAATTACCGCCTGGTCATTCTGTCTTTCACCACGCACGTCTTTGTATCAAGCTGACAATTTGTACATGGGGCGCCCTTTCTTGTGACGTCGCACCGAACTTTGCGGGTTCGACAACCAATACAAGCCTTGTTTGCACGGCGTCTAATGTCTGATGTTCTTTTCGACTCTGCAGATCCGGAAGTAACGTGGTGCGGCATGATGAGAAAGACGAGCGCCTTGGGGGGCTGCAGGTGAATGTGCGCCTATTTAACTCACAACCATGCAGTGTGAACTATACGGTGAATGAATTGTCAAAAGAAAGACAAAGGCATTGCTTTGCTTTACTATAGTAAAGAGTGAGTATCTGACGAGTAAAATGGGAAATAAGAAGAAAGGAGACGCCCTGGGAGCGGCGGCAGGCTTCTCGGCTCAAAAACTAAATTGTACACGTAACAACGGCGCTACCCCGCGTTTCTCCATCCAACCCCAGCCTACGTTACCGAACTTAAGCCAATTTCGCCTTTAGAGATGTTCCAGCGGAGCTACCCATGGCCCGGAGGTTCCGGCGTAAAATCTTCCCAGACTGGTATGAGGTTAGCTGGTGTATGGGTGTTAGCTTGGAGGGGGGGGCAGGACTTACTAGGGTCCGGGGTATACTATCCACAAAGACGACCCCTCCTCTTAGACGTTTGTACTTTGCCACCCTCTCCTCGACCCAGCCTATGATCTCCTGTTCCGTGACACCCGAGGTCCTCACGACGTAGGCCCGAGGCACTTCTTCACCATGTACCTGAACGCCTACCACGCCAGCATCAGCAATGTCCTTGCGGTCGAGCAAGATGCCCTCCAGCTCAGACGGCGAGACCTGGAGCCCACGAACTTTGATCAGTTCTTTCAAGCGATCCACAAGATGAACTTTAGCACCCTGCCCATACCTATCTACGAACACAACGTCACCCGTCCTGATCCACCGAGAGCCGTCTTCTTCGACAATCGTCTCGTTGTCAGCTTTGGGATTGAGCCAATATCCTTTCATCAACGTCGGTCCAGAGAACCACAGCTCCCCTGGCTTGTTGGGTTCTGTGATCTCCACATCGCCGTTTCGGATGCGGAGACGCCCGTTCGGAACGACCTCGCCTACCGACGATGTCTTCTTCATGTCATCATAAGACCACATCAAGCCAGCACAGGTGATCTCGGTCATACCCCATCCTTGATGAATGAAATTCTCTCCATTTGGCCATATTTTTCGCTCCGCTTCTGCTGCGACTTCCGGCGACAACGGTGCAGTGCCGCAGAGAATCTCTTTGATGCTCGAGAGGTCATATTGGGCTGTAAGAGGGCTTTTGGCGAGTTGCAGTACGACAGCAGGCGCGACGCTCAGAGTGCTGATTCTAAACCTTTGGATGTGTCGGAGGACGTCCTCAAAGTTGTATTTGGGCATGATGGCGGTCTGGAACTGCATTTTGGGGTTGTTTGCTATGAATGTGGTTTGGCCGGCAGCGTGATACATTGGCAGAAAACAAAGGCTCGTGCGGGGACCGTTCGAATTGTTGGAGGAAACGTTCCCAAGTTCGAGGTGCACTTGTGCTTCTCCATTTGCGACATATGAGTAATGCGTTATCTCGACGCCTTTAGGTAAGCCTGTTGTCCCAGAGCTATAGTTCAGACAACATGTAACTTCGCGCGGGTTTTCTGGCTCTACCCAGCTGAATTGCCTAGCTTCTTCTGGACCAGCAAGTAGTTTAGACCAATGTTCAGCATCCCCTGGCTTCGTTTCGCCTGTCGGGGTGATAAACTCGTCGAAAACGTAAATCTGACTCTTTGATAGACCGACAGTGGATATCGCCTCAAGGGCACTGCCAAGGCCGTCTTCGTGAACGATAAGGAATTTTGCGCCGCTGTCCTGAAGCTGATATGCCAGCTCTCGCGATCCAAACGCCGAACTAGCTCCCACGAAGATGCCGCCACTCATAACCACCCCCATGAGCATTGAGGGATAATAGATGCTGTTGCCGGCGTAGAGAAGGACTCTATCTCTGTTGGCAAGGCCAGCTCGCTTCAAACCCAAAGCGAGTCTTTTCGAGAGAAGCCGGTAGTCCTCAAAGGTAACATATCTTTCATCAGGACAGTCAGCATCCATGAAGACTTTGACAGACGGCAAGGGTTCGAAGGACGACCCAAAGACCCATTTTTGCAAGGACACATTAGGTATAGGTGTCGTCCAACGTGATTCGATTGGCATTATTGAGTCCTGAAATTCCGTTACCACGTTCAGAGAAGCTGAGGCGACAATGTTGTCTATTTCTCAATTGAACCGCGAACGGCCTACTTTTTATGGAATAGACGTTGACAGACGGTGCAAAAGTAACACGTAACAAGTTTTTCGTTCAAGGATCTGTGCTGGATATCCGAGCAGGCTGATAAAAAAGACATCATGAGATCGATTTTGGGCTCTTTTAAACAAGAAACGCCCTCCTCAACCTCGGTATAATGATGCTATACCCACAAGGCTTCAGGAGGAAGCCAATAGGCACCCCTACCACTTAGAATCTCATGCTGTTCTTCTGTGGCCCGTTGTCTTCCCCATTAGGCTTGTATTCCTAAGCGAGGTAATATTGTGAGGCGAGTGACCGTTAAACCGGTGAAACCAATGAGGATGCGGCCTAACTTTCCCCATGAACTTATAGGGCATATACCCACTCCCCTACTCCTGCTCTTAAGACATTGTTACCTGACGTGTAATGCGACCTTGATTCATCTGGGTAAACGCATTAACGTGGTTATGCCAAAGATGTCATGCCAATATCTATTAGTATTTAACTTGCGCCTCCTTAGTTGTCATGATACATCCAAAAACATGCCTATCTAGACGTTATTAGTTTAGTGATGATTGCATGATGTACCATCTCCTCTTCCAAGATCTGCAGACGTCCTGTATCTGTAGAATGGCGATCACCGAAAGGAATGAACTTCATCAATGGTAACGAGAGCTGTTGTTTCGGTCCCTTTACGTCGCGCGGTGTGACATATATTACTGTTCGTGTGGTGAGCCCCGCAAATTGCGTGTTAGTCTATGCAGTATGGGGATAGATAAGAGGGGGGAGGCGTCAATGCGCAACCGCGGGATTTATTCCAGCCGCGGCTAGTTTTCCCCATGGGGAAGAGAATAGATATCTTTCTTATTTGGGTCTAGATTGATTTCGATACCAGTAATTGAGAGTAAGTTGGTACAGCGGTACCCTTCACCACCGTCACAAAATGAAATGCGTTAGTATATCACGCTGCATTACGTTGATGGGCTTTTCTGCGTTGCGGGAGCAGCGTTCCCGGTGATACAGCGGGAACATAGAGTATTATGCTTAGATTGTGGGAATACTGTGCTCTCTATGATCGTTAAAGCATACCTGTAGAAGGCAGCACCATCACATAGCGTTCCCAGTGAAGATGGTACCCGCTGATACGGCAACAAAGTACATGGGCAAAGATGAGTGGCAGCAACCCTATATTTGGCGCACTGTCAATTTATGACGTGAACTCGATACGTAAGATCCGCTACCTTGGCTCACTACATAAGCTATATTCCTACAGATCGCTACTCGAATGGTAAGAACATAACGCTCGGTAACCCATCAATATCCCGTAAAATCTAGTAGTTACAGCGTATCACAACTTTCCTAGCCTTTCAGTAGCCTTGGGCCTCTTCTCCTTGATTCTCTAAACACTCTCAGCAGCCAGTTTCGCGAAAAGTGGTCGTGCAAGTAGATCATTAGTGAACCTCGTTTCGTAGTACGCGGAAACAACATGATCCATGTTGGGAGCTCGCAGGGCCATTTCCTTCAAGTGAATTGCCAACTCAGCACTGCGCTCTGCGATATGCTTGGCTAATTCAGGGGACTTTTCAAATAGCTGCCCCACCTCGGTCAACTCATCGACAAGGCCGGTACTGTAAGCTCATGGGATCCCCGGTGAAGAGAAGTCGCTTGGCCCGCTGGTAATTTATTTTGTGAAGCATTGGATGAGTCATTGAGTTGAGTCCGCACTTGACTTGGCTTGCAGTAAAAGTTGCGTTGCGAAAAGCAATCGTGAGGTCGGTCATGTTCGCGACGTCCAGCCTGCCAAAGCCGCGATTGTCGGCTTATTGTAATCGTAAATTGTGATCATTAGGCGGAGGGCAGTGTCGGAGAAGGCTTGTCTACTCTCCCCACCAGTGCTCTCTAGAATATCGATGGCCCAGCCAGAGCTGAACTATTTCTCGTTACCATACAACAAGACGTATGCAACATCGTTGTTTTCTTTGTATTCGTCGAGGATCTTCAACATATCGTGATGGACTTGCCATCCCAGAGGGTTTCTCTTCTCAGGATAGTTTATTTGCATGACACCAACGCCTTCGTCTATCCAGGTGTTGACAGCTTTCTGATGCTAGCCCTTTTGAAGATCGAACAAAAGCAGAATAAGTTTGACGAATAACTCGATCAGGATTGTGAGTCTCGGTGGTGAAATATGTGCCATTCAAGACTAATGATGGGAGGAACCTGATCATCGTTCACATAGAAGAATAAGAATTGATTAGGTCCACGGCAGAAAGCGCAGGGACCCGGGATAGTTCGCCAGTCTTGGCAATTGAACCTCGGCTAAGGTGGGGATAAATCCGTTTTCTCAAGTGGGTTACTAGAACGTTGGCAACACCGGGCGATAGCCGGCCCCTTTGTATGAAGTAAAGACGATAAGCAAATTTGATTACTGTTGGCCGAAGCCACTTTGTCCGTTTGACTCTCTCTCGTGTAGATCAGGTCAAACAAGAATGGTAGCTGATTCAGACACAGTCGTTCCGCGCAGACTATCGAAGCTGGAAGGGCTATTACAGCTGGAGAAGATCGAAACAGTAAGTAATCGAAGGTCATTTGCCTTCGGGATCAACAAGAAAAGAATTGGACTGCTAAGAGAACATCTGTACTAGGATGTTCTCAGAACCACTGGTAGCCTTTGGCATCCTCCTGGAGGAAGAGGGCTTTACGGAGGGTACGTCGTCTCTTGGAAACGCTCAAAAATTATCAGAAATTAATCATGGTTATGCAGAGTTGTTATCTCCCAAAGCTTGATCGCGGCTCAACGTACAGTTGACGATGATTTCATCTGTCATTCAATGCAGAGCCAATTTCTTCTCTATGGAACCGACCAAGCCCCTATCACTTATTCAGTGAGGAGAGTTCGAGAAGGGCGCTCTTATGTTACAAGGACGGTACATGCTGTCCAAGAAGGAAGGTGCATCTATTTCGCTCTGGTATCATTCGCCCGAACGCTCTCCAAAGAGCATCAGCATGTCCATCATGCCTCAGCGATGACAAAGATCGAGATACCTCATGCTGAAGAAAGACACAATGATTCCACCAAGGCTACCGAGGCATTTGCACCAGATCTGTCGCCTGCCACGCTCGGAAATGGTAGCATCCCACCACAGGATAGAGTATTGCGATGTTGGATCCGGGCGCCAGAGAAGATCCTGCAAGCTGATGATCTTACGGTGCATCAAGCTGTTCTAGCATTTCTATCTGACTGGATTGCTGTGTCTGTCACCCCGTACGCGCATGGACACTTCGAATTTCCGGACTCGATCTTGAAAAGCGTCAGGTCATCGGTCATACAAGGCACAGTCATCGGGATGCTTTCCACCCTCAACCATTCTCTTTATTTTCACTCATCATCTAGCATACGAGCCGACGAGTGGATGCTACTTGAGGCTAACAGCCCCTGGGCCGGTGACGAGAGGTGTCTGACTAACGCAAAGGTATTTGCAAAAGACGGTACCTTGCTGGCGACCTATGTTCAAGAGGTGAGCGTACCCAGTGTATTGCGTAAACTTATGGTTAACATCCACTAGGGAGTGATTAGATTGAGAGAAAATAAGAGTAGCCCACCCTCCAACCTATAGACAGTATAGCTAGATATTAAACTTTGATCTTCTAGAGTGACGAACGTAACTGCTCCAATCGCAAATTGTTGTAAGGATATGATAATTCCTGTAGATCAAAACATCATAATCTGATGCCGCGCAAAACATCAACCATTTCCAACACGTTTCATTGTGGTGTATGACGAAACCAACCGGTTGGCTTTCTGGAGGCCAACCGAACAGATTTGCTAGTCCTTCAAAATCTTTCTTTTCCCGAGTTATAGACCTCAGGTAGCCGAGGGACAGCCTCGACCCCTCTTGAATACTATTACGAGCCGAGGGCGTACAATCCGGCAGACTGGCGACCTCGCTTAGGAAACTCATATGAAGTGGATCGTATGCTGCGACTGCCCGTGATATGTTAATCAACAATTCCAGTGCTCGGAATCATTTTACATCATCCCATATTCGCTGATCAATATCATAGTATTCAATCCAACGTCGTGGGTTTCCGCCACTACCTACACTACCAGATACATCTGTGTATGAATTCATGTTTAACGAATAGCATGCACGGGCGTCATACGATACGTCGCGATCCCCTTATATTTGCGGCATATCGAGTACAATGCTATCTGCACGTGAGCAGAAATCAAGAACGGATAAACTAGCACGCGACCTTGCCTCGGAGCTTGGTTGGATGGTTAATGAAGGTTCAGAAATGGACAAAGTCGTTACGATATTTGCTTTGAACACAGTGGGTATTTCTGGCCTAGCTCTCGAATATATTTCTCAACAGGATCTAGATCGATATCCCGACCGTGACGTGGGCGGTGCATAGATTGAACGGCGTTTGTGCGCTGGTCAACTCGACTTTTACGTCGTGGGAGTTAGCGCAACAGCTACAGAAGACCAGGGCCAAGATTATCTTCACTGTGATGCCCTTGTTGAGGGTTTCAAAAGAGGCTGCAAAGAAATGCGAAATGCCTGGAACCCATGAATCGATAAAAAATCATGACTTTCTCACGGTTAGAGATATTTTAGCGAAAGGGGAGACTGCACCAGATTTCAGGACAGTTGAATGGGCCCCGGGGCGCCCACAACAGCAAATTGCTTTCCTCTCACACTCGAGCGGTACTTCTGGCCCATCAGTAAATTGAAACTGGTTCTCGATGGACGAATCAGAATACTAATGCAAAACACTTCCATAGAAGATCGGTATGATAACACATGCGTATTTGATTGCCAACGTCCTTCAGATGGCTCTGTTCGAGCAAAAGGGTCGCGGTGGCCCTGACCGTAGGGAACGAGTTCTGGGAGTGTTACCTCACTCCCACATCTATGGGGTAGTCATGATTAGCCACCTCAGTACATTTCGTGGAGACTCGGTCATCGTGCTGCCAAAGTTCAACATGGATTTGATGCTGAGTAATGTTGCGCGATATGAGATTATCCCGTTGAACATTGTGCCACCAATCATCGTGGCCATGTCCAAGAATCCAGATCTCCTAAGATGGCTGGATACAAAACGGCTACATGGTCGGATCTCGTTTGTCCAGAAAATCCCGAAAAGCCCTTCAGGAATGATCTTGCGACGTCTCCTGCGAGATCGAGCTACTGTGGACCCAGATCCAACCTCAAAACTTCAGTCGTGTAGCTGGCTTTAGCCGAAGAAGGAACATATAGCATATATCGCGTGTCTACACATCTCCGATACAACAACACATGATCTCGTGGCAACTCGATTCGATAATGCAGAATGAGGTGGGTTCTATAGCTTTGCGGAATCCCGGTTACTTTGCTGTCGGGAGTTTTTGATACCCCGAGAAGTTTGACCATCCACCAAGAAATCAGGGTAACTCATGTCTTGATCGACTCCCACGCCAATTGCCCCTTGACGCCGCCATGCCGCCCCATCAACAACTAGAACCTGACCATTTACACAACCCCCAGCAGCACTGAACAAGAATACGGTAGCATTCGCCACAACTCGAACAGTACCCAATCGCCCAGATGGAATTTGACTCGCAAACTTGGATTTCTCGTGCTCGCCACTGCCTTTTAAACGTGACAGACCCTCTGTATCGGCAATCCCGTCTGGTGAAATCACATTACTAGTGACCCCACGAGGACCATATTCGAAGGCGACGCCAGCCATGAGTGAATCCACACTTGACTTCGCTGCTGCTGCATGGGCCTGAAGTGGCATGCCTGTGTAATGAAACGTGGCTGAGAGGTAGACGTACGGGGGCTACTGCTCTTCAAGAGATGAGGTATCGTTGCCTTGATGGTGTTGAAGGTACCCAACGCGTCGATGGGAGACGAAGAGCAGTAGCCCTGACTTGGCCAACTGGTGCCACCTTGTCCACCAAGCCGACGCGAAAGGCTTCTTTGGCAGAAATTGGATCTCCAGTGAAAAGCATACGGCGTGCCTGTTGGGCTCCAATCTTACGAATTATGCCGAAATAGAAGCCGTTCATGGCGTATTTAACTTGCGTCGACCCGAATCGAGCGTTTTACGACGCGATAGTGATGTCGCATATATTTGCAAGATCCATTCCATAGCCAGGCGCGGTACCGGCAACGGCAGCGATAGTGGGCTTGCGATAGTCGTAAATCGCTATCATGAGTTTATAATCCAGATCGACGAATTTTGTTCGCTCTCTTCCGTTCTTGTCGGTTCCTTGAAGAATGTCAAGAGCCGATCCTGCGCAAGAGTAATCCTCCGTGCCGACAAACAGCACGACTGCGACACGGTTGTCTTCAGCCCAGAGTTCGAGGGCTCGGATTATTTCGTCGTGAAGTTCCCAGCCAAGTGCATTACTCTTTTCCGGATGATTAAGCTGTATAGTTCCAACGCCTTCGTCTACTGAAAGAATGACGAATTGGAAATCTTCCATTGTTTAAGTGATCTTGATAGGATCGAAGCGTAACAAATCTTATTGACGTTACAATATTCAGTTGTGTTGAATTAAATCGTAGAAAAAGAGTGTAACCGCCTCTATATCTAGAGACGTTATTCCTCCTTTTCAGGGACTTGCAAACACTCAGATACTTATACCACAAACCTCCTCAAACAGTGCGGCTCTGCAGGGCCCAGACCGAGGTTCGATTTTCCTGGCTAGATAACTCGGTTGCCAGGAAACAGCATAGCGAAGGCTTGAGTTTGCCGAGGTAGACTCGATTACGATCCTTGATCTTCGCTTGTACCCAGTTGGCTAGGGCTTCGTACTAGCCGTCTTTGAAGAAACAACATGGCATTCAATCCGAAAGTATCAGAAACTACGCCCGTGGCATTTAAGACATTGACATGACGGTGAAACCGGGATCGAACCAAGACAATCAAATTTACTGGAAAGAATTTTAATGAAAAGGGCATACATGCGTCTATTATTGCTGATCAAATACTGCAATCTAAAGCTTGTTGCCAATGCCCTCCAGCCACGTCAGGTTCAGTGGCATTGAGGCTCCACAGCGCCTCCAGCATCTTAGCTTCATGTTGATGATCCACTGCCGCATTTTTATGCAATCGTTCATCGATTTCTATTGTTGCCGTCATGGGCGAGTTTGATCAAGCATAGTCTTGCACCGTCCTGTCAGAGGAGCCCCTTAGCTATTGGAGGGGTGGAAACTAGGCTCTGCCCCAGAGATCCTTGGAAATCTAATTTGTTCCATGAGTAGAATATGTCGTTTGCAATATTCTCAGGGCTGTGAATTACGGTCTGTATCGACGTTGTTCGTGAGCCTTGAGAGTTGAAATCAAAATTCGGGAATTCAAAATGAGAATCGGTGTGGTTATTAAAGACCTTCCTAAAGCGAGCAGGGATATGCTGACACTCTGGAAATTTCGTTTGATTCAGACTCAAGCCCATCGTTAGAGTGGCGCGTAAGTATCTGGACGGATATTTAATAATAATGTCAGTCCTGCATATATGCGGAAGTGTCTAGCTTACCTAGACTTATTTTACTATATGCTATATTTGCAAAAAAGATAACTAGAAATATTAATATATAACTAGAATCTCCTTATAACCTAGCAAAAGATACTATAGACTAGAATGCAGTCCTAGCTATTCCTTTAATTTGCTTTAATTAAAATAGATACTATATACTAGAAGAAGCTCTATTAGGATATTAATGGAAGTTAAGAGATAGGTCTAGGTTATATTACTAACTGAAATTATTATATAAAGGCCTTCTAAGAGGCTGTGAGCTACTGGATGCTATTTGCTTGCTTAATTAATTTAAATTTAGCATTGCAATATTGGGACGTCGTAAGACGCAAAGGTAAGCTTCCAGGGAAGTTAGAAAATAATCAGGGCCTTGGAGATTCATCAATATAAACAATCAGTTATATAGACCCTGAGGCTTTAGTTAAATTATGCAAAACTTTATAATACCCCAATCCTAATACTGACATTTCTGTAACCTACCTGCTTTTGAATAGAGTGACTGCTACCTTTCTCGTCCCTGTTCATTCAATCACAAGGTAGGTCGTACCAGGTTTCACCATGGGCAATGCAGATGATATAAGCTAATTCCATTACCTAGCGTCAAGAACTAGAGGCTTATTCCCCAGACAAAGCGCGTATCCTAGATCTCGTCTTATGATATCACACACCTGAGATGTCCTGATGGTTGTTGGCGAGCGTACAAATGTAATAGTATAAATGGTGATAATTGTCATCTATGTCAGTGAATAACGGATGGGGATACATGCATTGAAATTAAAACTTGTCCAATATCAGAGAAGCGCCTGGGGCAAATATGCCGTTTTAATAATACGCTTCTATATCAAATAAGATATATCTAGAGTTGGAAAAGCAAAGAAATTAGCACCACGAAAACCTTGCAATTCAACTAATTTGAGCTAGGCAGTAGCAACTGCTTAGGCATTGTGGTATAATGCCTAAATTTTGAGCTAGATGTATTATTCGCAGTTGAGACCTGTGACTTAGAGCTTATATAACCACACAGAACTTAGTTGAACTAGATAGATATATGAGCGTAGTAGGCAAGCGAAAAGTAGGGCAATTGTCAATACCTTAAAACCAGGAAGGGGATTACGGAACCCTCTTTTTTCATACAGGGCATAGAGATAGAACCACTTAGCTCAAATATAAATAAATCATTAGCGAGCTTTCACCCTCTTTTCTAGCTCTTTCCCTATGTAATTGAGTAGCTTCTGTGATGTCAGAGTCCATTCGTCGTCCTCTCCGAAGGCCTGTCTGAAAAGCTCAAAGGCCGTCTGAGCAATTTGCTGAGCCTCGCCAAACCGACCTTGTACACAACATATAATCCCCGAATGAAGGAAGGCCCTGATTGCTTCAGGATCAGAATCTGCCACTGCTTCCGGGTCTAAATCTTGGACTTGTTTCATCAGTCTTTTGCTCTTTTCATGTCGACCTTGACGCCACAAGATGTATTAGGGTTGGGATCTCGGAAAGTGTTCTTGAGTGTTTTTCCCCAAGTGTCTGTTTCATCATTTGCAGTAGTTCCAGTTGGAGTTTCTCTGCGTCTTCCAAATGACCTTCTTGAAATCGATGAATCGCGAGATATTTAAAGGTTTTATAAACGAATCCCGGTTTGAGCACCTGTCGAACCTCTAGGATGTCCTGCAAAAGGTCTCCAGCATCTGTCATACGACCTTGCGTCATGTATATACTTGCGAGTGGGGCCATGCTCTCAAACACTTCTGGGTGTCTCTCTCCGTAAATTTCTCGTTTCAGTTCTATTACTTCTTGTTGCAGAAGTTCTGCTTTCTCTGTGAGATTTAAATAATTATATGTCTTCGCAAGGTGTTCCTTTGCTAAGATTGTATGCGGGTGCTGTGCCCCAAGCTTCTGTCGGTGGCTTAGAATGAGCTTAAACACTGATTCTGATTCTTTCCATCGTTTTCGGTGTACGAGAAAGATTGAAACATCCCTTAGTAGTGCCGCTGCATAGATCTTGGAGTTGTTTGCTTCAGCCCACTTGCCCACCTGTATAGCATGGGCCACGAGCTGCTCACATTGGGCCAATGCAATCGGTTTGGGATCCGGAAAAAGCTTTAATATGGTCATGAGCGCCATAGTAGAAGCAGTGGTTTGCAATCTTGGCGAGCCCCTGTCGGTATCAATGAGGGATAGGCGGTATCGTAGGGCTTCCTGGACAAGCTTATGCATGTCATAGCTTCTCTTATTATCCTTAGCCTGACGAAGACTGATAAAACAAAGCTCTCTGAGCCGTCCGATTGCTGGTAGAAGTTGAAGCTCTTGGACCTGTGTACAAGTCTCATCGACGGCAGTCAAATAATCAATTGCGGCTACTCTCAGTACCTCTTCAGGTATATCTTGATTATCCAGGTAGGCAATGACACATAAAATGGTGAATGATACCTGGCTCTCCTGTATGAGAAGATCTATTGAGAGCGTCCAGGTTTCCAGTATACTATTTGAAACATCTGGGCGCCGATGTCTGTCTGTATTGCTAGTTTTGAGCAATTCCCACCGTCAAGGCCCTTCTTTGAGAAGGTTGAGATAATGCTGGGGGGATATCGACATTCGTCGCATGAATGCCCCTGCTTGAGAGATAGCAAGGGGAAGACACTCCAATTCGGTGACAAGGGCCTCAACATCAGCATCTGAGGACATAGAGGCCGGTGGTATACCTCTAGCTGTTGCAAGGAGCTCCGTCGCTTCAAGTATAGCCATAGACCTTACTTGAATGCCACGAAGTGGACTTATACGTGTCCCAACGATACGCTCATCTCGACTTGTCCAAAGGACCGCGCCTCGCAAACCGTGGGGTACATAGTTATAGAGACTGCTGTTTTGGTCTGGGCGACCTACTCCAAATATCCAGAGGTCATCAGCATTGTCGATGACAAGAAGCCATTTTGACCTTGATTCGATTCCTCTGCGCACTGCATCGAGCAGGTCAGCGCCAGTGAGATTGTCATCAAGTTCAAGTTCTTTCCCGATCGTCTCGTAATCTGAGGTGAAGTTGGCCTCACTATCGGCGTGAACCCAGAAGACAGAGCATTCGCCATCGATGCAGCGTTGATAGGCGTAGTGGAGAGCGATTTGTGTTTTACTGGAGTTACACTTCTATCAGTACCACGCCTAGAGAACGTGACTATAAGGTAAAAACAAACCCTGTTCCTCCAAGCCCCCATAGTGCGGCACTGCCTGATCCGCCAGCGTGAGGTAAGAGCTGGTTTAATCTGTCGATAAGATCCTCTCTATGGACTAGATCTTCGTTGCGAGGATAAGGGATGACACGGATAACTTTGGGAGCGGGCAGCTGCGGTGAACTATAGTTGACGGTAAAGTTCCCCTGAACGTTCCCTTGATTGATCGCAGTTTGGTCACCAAATTGGCAGCGGCTGACCCTACGACGTTTGTTTGAGTCGTCCATGTTGTCAGCCATTCGTCTGATGATGCCTAAGGAGCTCGGTTTCAACCCCTCTGCAGCTGAAAAAACGGTGACCCAACCCCAGCCGCACACGTGACGAACTAACATCAGGGCTGCTGTTCGTCATATATCACACCCTTGTCTGATGACCTGGTCCTTGAACATGATTGGAAGCTTTTTTTAAGAAACCGTCAGCCGCATTTGTGCTCACCGTTGGACTGCCAGACTTTGGGATGGCAAGGCTACGTTGATGATAAGTATTGGCTGCGAGAGAAATTCGGATGAGAGAGCATATATATCTAAAAGCATTCGACACAGACTCATGAGAAAACAAAACTAAGGTATGTATCTCGTTTCTGCCGAGCAAAGTCAGCTATCGTGCCAGAGATGAACGAGACTCTTGGTCTGAGGCAGCCGTTACAATCAATGTCGCATTGAACGCTAGGCCAAATGCCCCAAAAGCGAAGGCCCCCGTTATCGAGATAACAAGTTATAGGGTCTATGTTTACCGTGCCACAATCAAGCCTAGTCTTGTCGACATTGTCGGGGAGAGAGACCTCACGTGCCGAGCTACGGGCTCTCAGGTTCCCAACGAGACTGTTCATATCATTCCTCAAGCCTAAAGCGATTGGTGGCAAAGGAATATTATGTATACCGATGCAACGAATCCAGAGAAAGAGGAGATCCGTGGAAGAACCTTCAAGAAGTGTCTTGCATTCCCAGGCGTATTGGGTAATAACTTGGAAGGTGAACTTGGTTCAGGCAGCTTGGACGATAGTGGTCCGTTACGCAAAAGACGACGGCATCATGAGAGCCCCTGTCATTTAAATACACCATCGCGGCCGAAAAGCCCGACGATATCGTAGCGACCCAAATGCAATTTGAAGATAATATGATAAGACTATCGTGTTGTTTACCTTGGCCCAGATACACCGACCTTGGTGCTTCGAAAATCTTAGGGAGGCCATGCTGATAATGAATTAGGAGTCACCTAAAGTCAGACACGCACTCTATAGCTGATAGAGCCTTACGCGTGGTGTATAGTGCTGAATATATAAGCTGGGAAATAAAACCAGGCATAGATAAACCTCTACCTAGACAGTCTTTTAGCAAGTTACGGAGCTTAATACTTCAGACTTTGGCAGGTCAAAGACTCTATAAGTGGCAAAGACACCATCGTCGCGCTTTCTATTAAGGTGGTTTGTTAAAAAAGGCATACTTAATATCAATAGTGTGAAGGGACTTGAAGAATGTAGAGTAAGGGTATATAGAGTAGAGAAGAAGACGGTAGATCGATATCGGGTATGCTTAGTGCAATTGCTATCTTTCCTCTTGATTAAACCCATGAGACTCGCCCAGGATAACCCTAGCGAGAGGAGTCCAGTCCACCTCCTGGGCAACTACATTCTCATCTTTCATGTTAGGTATCGACAGCATGTCAATATCGCGGCGTAATAGTTGTCATTCGCCTCTTCGACATCCTACATATGAGGTACAACGTGAAGTGTTTTGGAGAAAGGTGAGTTAGAAAGGACCTAGTCGATGGTCATTTTATTGAAAGCTTTTCGCATATCTGAGGTATACTTAGATAATTATAGTTGTATAAGGACATCCATGATCCCACATGCGCCAGTGATAAGGCTCTATATCGTGAAGATCATTCTCAACAATGTCGTAATAGAGGAGCTAATCAAGGTGTGATATTCTAGTTGAAACCTTGCGTCCTCCAACTGGATTGATTTTCCGTGTATGCCCTAGACGGACAGACCGCCACCACCCAGATCGACTTCAACCGCCGGGGCAGCTTCGCGCTTAACGGACAAGCCTCCGCCACCAAGGTCAACTTCAACTGCTGGGGCTGCTTCTCTCTTCTCAGGGATAACGGGCGCGTCAACCTTGACGTCGACAGGAAGCTTGTGAATAGCCCCAGTTACGAGCTTTCCAGCGGGACCCAGGTCCTTTCCGACGTTGATTCCTTTGTCGGCACGGCCATAGACGAGCCGGGGCAAGGTAGGTATGATGGGCAGGACCGGTGCAGCGCATGCGCCAAGACTCAGGGCTGCGACAAGAATAAAAGATGAATGCATTGTGTAGTTTGTGTTGCTGAACGGGAAAGGTATTTAGGAAGTGGTTTTTGGTAGAGTGCATAAGAAAATTTTCTGGTTCCTTCGGAATCGCTTGGGTACTTATCTTTCACGCAGACCGGACTCGGAGTTATTTCAAGGCCAAGGCGCGAGACACACGCCTCCCAGGTTCTGAATTAACTCCAAATTACGAGAATAACTCTCATGATCACATGAGCTATCCATTATTATTTCCTAGGGGATCTGCAAAGACCAGCGATAAGATATGACAGAGATAGCCGAGCCATACTAGGGGGCAAAATTAGATTACCTGCGTTGACCTGCTTAAGCTTGATGACGAATATCATCGGACCATACTATGTGCGCCCCAGGATTGTGATTTATCTGTACTGGAAATTGGGCCCTTAAATTTCGGCGTATAGTCGAAGTGAGTAGTGATCGGCTGCTAGCAGATTCCCATTATCCATTCGGCTGTAGCTCGAAACCCAATTGAGCTAAATTTACCATCACCATGTTGCGGGTTGATTTGTACCATGCAAGTTAGGCTATTCAAGCCGTTTTCGCGGTACCCATAGGAGGTAGAGAGTTGAGTAATCTAAGTAATACGACCCATTCGAGTTACGCTTTCAGGCTATCATAAGGTTATAATGTCTTTATTATAGCGATGTAGTAAGACATTAAGCCAATACAGATACCATCCTCTTTCTGATGGAGTAACAAAATGTTGTAGGGCCCCTGAGGCAACTCACAGCTTCCCATACCCATGCATCGTGGAGTACCTTATCGAAATAATGACGTTGCCACGGAAGCTAGTAAAATATC
The DNA here is from genome assembly GCA_012932025.1 of Fusarium austroafricanum. Taxonomy (NCBI): domain Eukaryota; kingdom Fungi; phylum Ascomycota; class Sordariomycetes; order Hypocreales; family Nectriaceae; genus Fusarium; species Fusarium austroafricanum. Next base: position 68,838 of record JAADJG010000142.1, read on the forward strand.
TAAATCTCCGGTGGTGAGAAGAACCCTTGGGCATCAGTACCATATCAGGTATCGTCATATCGGTCAAGTCAAACACTAGGAACAATCTCAATCCTGTCCCCACATCGTGAAAGAGTCTAGTGATGGATCGGGCAATCTTGTATAGTAGGCTAGGCACACTAACTCGGAAAAGAAGATCGTTAGCTTAATTTCCTGGACTTTTAGAGGACCGGAAAGTACTGTACTTACGTGCTTGGCCGGTAGTAGCCAACTGAAACGTTAAGCCCCACGACGATTTGAACGCCATTGCGTTGTGTTTTTAAGTGATGCCGTTATCGACGATCGTTGCGCCTTTTAGCTGGGCACCAGAGATTAAGGGTCAGATCGACAAAGTAGATCGCTACCGAGATCTCGGTCGTTGGGCTTCTTCCTTGCCACTACATGACTTTACAGATCTCTAAGGGCCGATTACTAAACCAAAGCTAGAAAGAACCCCTCGAAATAACAGATGAGATTAATCTTCTGCTGCAGAGCGGAATAGGGGGGTTGATAGGCCCGTAATACATCCTTTGTAATTGAGCATCTGATGACCCGTTCTAAATAAAACATAATTACCCAGTTATTTAGATGCAAAAGGGGACTTAAGATGTAAAGGTCATGTAATTCATTATCTAGAAATACATATGGAACATCTTTACAATATAGATTTATATAGTAGAAATATCGCATATGACATAATCTTCAATCTTCATAGATCTCGCAACGAGGGTGGCCATGGAAATACAACCTGTCCCGGGGAACAACCATAGTAAAAGCACAAGCCTTGAATCCAGCGCCGTGAATATAACCGAGGGATATCCCAATTACCCATCCCAAACTCACAATCAACTTCGAGGGAGACATGTTTGTTGAGATCATTGAGGTCGAAGCTCTGTCGGTGGAATTTCGCAGCCTGGAAGGACGTGAATACGTAACGTTCCTCACCGTCCTCTTGATCAAGACTCATCTCAGAACCTTCCTCACTACTCTCGCCACGTTCACTGCTATCACTGCCATTTTCTTCTGGCTGGAGGACGAAGATGGCAACGCCTAGAGGTCCAGTACCGGGCAAGATTGCAGTGCGAAGATCTTTGCCCTCCTCTATAGCCTCCTCTACCTTGTTGGCCATACTCAGTTGCCATTCTTCTGCAGCTGTCGATGCTTCATAGAGCTTGAGAATCTTGTATAGCTTTTTGGACAAAAATCGATGTTTACGGTACAGCCGCTTGGCTAGCCACTGTAGTGGCCGTTTGTATGGCTTTCGGTATCTTTGTATTTCGTGGAAGTCCATGGTTGAGATCAGATCGTCCAACTGCCAGAGGTAGCCTTTAGTCTTTACACCTTCTTCACTTAGGACGATGTTCGAAAATCGACAACTCTTGTTGAAGGTGAGCTTTGCTTCCGGCCAAGGTGCTTCCAAGCCGTAAAAGAAGTGCTTCTTTAAAAACTCTGTGATAGGCATAGCCCTGGCCGACTCCACGTCAATCTCTCCCTCAGGATGGTTGGATAAGATCTCTCCGTTCATTAAGCATAGTGCAAGTAAGGATAGGCTCAAACTAGCGTTGCTGTGGTGGAGCTTGTCGCTATTCACGCGTTTGGTATACTGACAACAGTTCGCGATGATGGCGAGTCTATCCCACCCTTTTTCTATTTCTCTTTTCGATATATCTTCAATAATTGTTGGAGACATTGATGACGGGGCTGAACCATCGTCCCCTTGAAGTGTAACTGCGTATCTTTGAGCTCTCGAGAGTATATTAGCTCGATGTTGGATTCGAAGTTGGGGATTTGAATAGGCTAGACAGAGTTTTGTCGCCTGCTCATGGAAAGTTGCGGAATTGATATAGAGCTCTCCATCTAGACAAACAAACTGCTGGAATCGCTCGTTGTAGTTGAGTCCCATGGAATGGGTAATAAGTAGTGTCATGCTACTATTCGCGCGATAGTTCTCCTGAAAGGTCCATGCTCTGGAGAACCACGTATCTGAAGTGATATAATGTAGAAGTCGAAATGCTTCTCGAACCCTGTCCAAATTTGCCCTTGCTGATACAAGGTCTTCGGAGAGTATCTCGTCGAGTAAGTAGAGTTGGTTCATGGTTTTTATCCTTCGCGATAGTAATGCAACTGGGTGTTCACTTAGGCTGTAAACTCGGTCCATGGCTTGTATGCCTATTTGCTTAGGTTCCCCTTCTTGCTGGATGCAATGTTTGTCGATCCAAAGATACTTAGCATCAACACGATTCATATACCGTCTCATCCGAGTGAAAACGATATCCCTCACGGTTGATGGTTCTTTCTTGCCAGTCTGAATGTCTTCAACCCAGTACCCTTCGCTAGGAGCGTTGGAATCTTCTGGAGGCGGTTTCCATGTGTACGAAAGAGCGACGTACTTTGTCGGACCAAACGCGTCAATAACTTCCGACTTTAAAAGCGGCTGCGTGGAGGTATCTGCATCGTATAAATCTCCATCCGTGAAAAATAGGCAGTTGAGGTTCTCCAGAAATTCCAAAGACTTTTGTTGTGGTACATTGACCGCTTGGATGTTGACCAACTGTGCCCCAATAGTTGACCCCGCGATTCTCGCGCGAATATCGCGTAGGGGTTCGTGAATGTCATCACCCATGCTTTCCGCCCGCGATCGGCTCATGTGTGACACTAGTCAGTGGAATACGAGCAATTTCCAAGATGCATGCGAAGTCTGACTCGAGTTCATATGGAAGGCTTTATAGATAAATATTTATGATGATAGCTGCATAGTTAGGTATAGAATTACAATTACAAATGAAATATGCATGAGAGGTTACATTATGTATTTTCTTTTGGGTTCTGCCAGAGGCTGTGCCATTAGGCAGCAATAGGTGGTCTCAAATGTCAGATGGCGACGCGGATTGGATGAGAAGGTTTGCTGCCACAATGGGGGGTAATAGCCTAAGTCCTTTGTAACTATGCGACTATAAGGCACACCTGGGCCTTTGAGTTCGATCGCTAATTGATAAAGCCTTTTCCTGACTATATAAATATATTATCCACAAATCGCATTGACATTGATGCAGCATGAAATCTCATAATGAATATTTAGCATCTTGAAGAATTCTCGGGACTTTGGGAGAAATTGGATTGATTACCCCCAGGGCGTCATACAGAAATCCACCTTAGCAACAGGCACGGCATGTATCTGCAAAGATATGTAAGAGATTCCTGGATTATAGTTGAGGCTTCTACAAGAGGGAGATAGGATGGTTGTCAAAGCTAGGAAGAGATATCTTAGTGAAAAGCGAAATAGAACTAGGTCAGCAACCAGCTAAACTAATGTACATCTTTATAGTTTGTTTGTTGTATTTCAGGTTGTAACAGAGCCTTAGTTGCGCTGTTTATACAAGTGTCCTTTAGCAACAACTTCGTCTAACCATGCCTACAAACCGGCCACGACTAGTATTAACACTCAGCTCCTCCACCAGCTCTGCAATTCTCTTCATTTCTTCCTTTCTCTTTTCTTTATCATCGACTTGCAAATTCTCATCATTAGGTTGCTATTTATCAAGTCCAACCAAAGTTTCTCGAACTAAAGCGACTATGTCCTTAGTCACAACCCTTCGAACCTACCTCGACGCTAGAATAGTACCCAGTACTGTACTTCTTTCCCTCTATCGCCTCTCGTACAAGCTCTTCCACGTCCTTCGCATCCAGGTCTCTTCGTTAGATACGCGAAGCATGCTTTGGCTATTGCGTAGTGGCCCTGTCCAGTGGCTTCATCCTGAGAGGAAATAAGCGAAAAGGCGTTTTTGTCCACGAAGAAATCTCGTACAGACGAGTGCACGAATTCGAAATACCAGCTATTGCCATCGGTCTCGTCCGGGCGGTACCATGTCGTACCCTGCATCTAGGAACACACGCCACAGAGAATCGAGGCCGCTTTCTAGGGCCTCGGCGTCCACTTCAAGATCAGCGTGGAAGTTGATTACTTGACCCCAGTCAATCATGTTAAATAATGCTTCAAGTAGCGCTTGGCTGTAATTCTGGAGTTGCTGTTGGTGGCTGGCTTGGTTATTGGCATTCTCAACAGGCGGTTCACCTGCCTCCGCTGGGCTTAGTCAAAATTGCCCTGCCACTTCCACCGGAGTCGTTGATCCCGATTCCTTCGGCTTCACCGTCGGCTGCTTAAGACAAACAGCAACCAGCCCTCTTGAAAGCGTAATTACCAGCCTCGTAAGACGGTCCCCATCCGTCCAGTCCGATCCTCCAGATGTCAGCCAGTCACCCAGTGAAGCAGGAGGAGGATCGGCACTGAATGCAAACAGGTGGTTAAACTCGGTCAACTTCAAGGGCCGGGCCGCAAACACGACGCACCGCCAGAACTGCAGAACGTCAGCCCTATCCTCCTCTTCTACTTCTTTGAAGATTTCGGTGTACATTTTGTTGAGCTCCATTGGATTTGTTGCCAACCGAGATTTCATGACGGCTTCTGAGCGTCCTTTATCATGGTCTTTGTTTAGCTGAGACACCACCAACATGGCCCAAAGGAACACCCCGGAGGCGGTTTCAACAATCTCTTCCGCATATGCATTTTTCTTGGCTTCGGTGACGGGTTTGTCAATAAACAGGCACTCGTTAACAAACCATTTAATGTCTCGTTAATTTTCAGTCTCAACCGTGATCTCAGGACAAAGAGGAGCTGAAATGCTGGGATAGTATCTGCTCGATAAGGACACATTGATGTTGGCACCTATCGCTGAGCCGGTGATAGTCAGTTTTCGAAAGTACAAGACGAGGTGTCTGGCCTCATCCTCGACAAACTCATCAAGGCCATCAATGAAGATATAAAAGGCAGTGCCACCGCTCTTTATTAGGTGCTTTTCCATAAAAGCAAAAAGTTCTTCGGCAGTCCACTGCCATGTGGTTCCTTGTTGAGAAGAACGGGTGTTATATATGCTGACGAGATCGTCCATCATTATCTTATGCTTCGGCAAGATTTGGAGGAGGAGAGTCCTAATCATGCCCCCGGTGGATCTCTCCATTGGCTCTACGCCTCGATAAGCGAAATACCCTGCGATGATGCGTTTGTTGTCCTTGTTTGGCACTTGTTGGGCAGCAAGGTAGGCTTCGTTCATTAGTGTGCTTTTACCTGTGCCAACGCCACCTATTATCCTTAGCAGCCCCAAATGCTTTTCAACGTCGTCTCGGTTGATCCAGGCTTTATATTTGTCTTGTTCGAACAGCCATGTGCATGTGCCATTGAATACGCGCTGAATGCTGCGCTGGCGATATCCAAGCCGAGAGAAAGAAAGCGATTGAAGACAATCTGGATCTTGTTACTCGCTGGTATACGTTGGATGGTCGAGACACCTACCTTCTTCCATTTTCGTCAAACGACTGATATGCCCTGGGATTACTTTAGTAGAACACTTGCGCCACCTTTGAATTCTTTTACTTACGTTCTACCCGCTTAACCCGCTCTTCTACCTTTGCTGCGTTCAATGCCCCAAACGCTATCATGACCTCGTCTGAAGACGAACCCCTTGCCAGGTAGCAGCTTGATGACCAGGTCAGACAGCTTGGGAGAGACAGTTGAACAACCTCACATCCGCGCCGTGACAGCCGATGATGTTGAGCCAGATGGCGAAATCCCACAAGCTGAAGCGTTTACATCTGCTACTTCGACCCTTGGCTGAGGTGTGACAATGTTTGTGGATCCTACTTCTGCGGGTACCAATGCAGCACAGCTTCAAGTACGGTTGGTTCCGCAGATTGTCAAATGCTACAGACGTTGAAACGAGGTTGGCAAAGATGAGGTCTACTTCACCTATGGCTTTGGGGATGACGCCCGGAGACGAGTGTCGCACAGAACCCCGAGTTCGGGTCAGTAGTGCAGGGTACAATTGAAGGTTATTTATATGACTTTGCCTTGGAATACACACATTGGTCATTGCAGAGTAACTTAGGCGACTTCACGCTGATAGATCTCAGATTACATAAGAACAATCCAAATCGGTTCCATTTCTGTCATAAATCTTCTCTTCATATATTATTATATCAATGAAATATGATGCCTTTTCTACCAACTATTATCAACGAACCAACTCTGCTCCAAAGCTGGAGGCGAAAACTTCCCTTAGTAGGCTTGATGGAAGGATTCTAAGTCTGAGCGATAGTACGAGATAATGCGACAGTAATAGTGAAGGATCTGAAGGATCTTGATGGGGGCTAAATTGTAAATCAAACAAACCATCCGATTGGTCACACGCTGAGCAAGTCGATCCCACGGCTGGCAGTCTGAGGCGCGGCAGGTTCCGTCTTAGTCAGAGACTCAGTGAATTGGTCAAAAGCACTGTTCAGAACCGTGATTTGCTTCCTTCAATCAGGCCACTCTGACTGATGATCTCGAAAGCCCTGTCGTGTAACCCAAAGTGGCTCCTTACAGATAACTTTAACCACTCCAGCCAAATTTGGGGACGAGATGCTCATACAGAAGTCCGTAGGCGGCGACCAGTTGCCAGATCCACCATCTTTAAAACGTCAAGCTTCCTTTTAGTTTTGTTCTCATCCAAGCAATAAATCGCAACCATGAAGCCTTCCGGGATTCTCACCAGTCTTCTCGCTACCGCCGTGGCAGTATAGGCGACTGCTCTTCCAGAGAAACCCAAGCTTGCTAATGGTTTGTACAAAAGCCATTTCGACGAGAGTGGCAATGAAGTCACTGAATTTGTCCCATAGGACCAGCTCGGCAACGATACATTCATTCCGGTCTCCTCAATTGTCCCCGCCGCCAAAATCAAGTAGCACTCGCTCGTGAAGCGAAAGCAGGGATGTCACCCTGACCGCTCCATACCAGAGGCAGAAACCGATGCAGCCAACAAGTGTCTTATCGACAGCTTCAAGGATGATCCAATCGTAACTACTGCAAATGGTTACAGGAGATACTCTGTATGTGCATTCAAGTTCTCCCTCCCATGCGTTCTTCGCTCTGCCTCGCGACAAAGACTAACAAGCCCTCGCCGCAGTGTGTAAATGGAAATGCCCTATCATTCATCTGCTCATACAACATTGGGCCGATATTTGGGCCAGGGACCACGACAAAGAAATATAAATCTGATATCAAAGGCTCATGGGACTATGTTAAGAGGACGTTGTGTGGTACAAACAGACTCGGATATGCTCAAGTCATCAATGGAGAGGGTGATGTGACAGCTGGATACACCTTCAACTGTGACAAATACTGCTGGTAGTTCTGTCATTCCTCATTCATTGTTATGAGGGTTGGTGCAATGGACTTGGCAGGATGTACACTGGCCTGTCTATGAAGCCTTTGAATGAACGGAAGACGGCTCATCAGTCAAGTGAGATCTTGGATTAGACTTAGGAAAGTGATAATGACTTGGATAAGAAAATTCAGTGGCTTCATCATTCATCTGCTACTTGTTTTGACTCCAGTATGGGGCGCGCATTGACCTAGACAACATTGCCCTTGTCCAAAATAGGTCAAAACAGTTCACAGTTATCTAGAAAAAAGCCAGATGCTTTTTCATCTCCACTCTACTAGCCAATACCACATCATAACTGAAATTGACTTTGTGGTTGTCTGTAGGTATTGCTTGGTGAAAATGATCAGTCAAATATAACGCTTTCTCTACCAACTATCATCCACAAACCAACTCTGCTCTAAAGCGGGAGGTGAAAAGGGCGGCTTCGGTTTCAGCACGTCTTTCTCCTCCTTCTCCTCTATCTTAATAATCGTCCTTAACTGTTCATATCGTTCTAAGAGCTTTTGGCATGCGCTTATTCTTTCACCCTGCAAGTAGCGATCCTGTGTTTCGGCGGCGCCAGCTCCCATCATCATCGGTATCGTAATTGGAGCTGCTAGTCCACCGGTCAATAATGTCAGAACCGCAGCGCCTGCACCCAAGCGTTTCTGATTTAAATCCTTGTTGCGGTGTGCTTGCTCAGATCTAAGGTTGGCGAAGTGATCAAACAACTTTTTAGAGATATCGATTGAAGACTTCCCAACGAGAAGGAAAGCAAGGATAATGGCAAAGTCGATACTGCTCCAGTATAAGTTCATATCGTTCCAGCCTTCTCGTAGGGGTTCGAAGCCTTGATTTTAACATTTAGCAATTTGTTCACCAAGCAGTTCTGCGTGGAGGTAGAACACTCACATTCGTTGACCCTGTCAATGCTCTTGTACTCCCTCACGTTCCCAATGAACTGAACTTTAGAGATGGTTCGGATTTTGTCCTCATCCCATTGATTGCCTTGGCAAGCTGCATCCCCTGGTTGGTGGTACCAATAAAGCCCTGTCGAGAACTTATCCAGCATGGTTTTCGAAGAATTCCATACGCTCTTGGGGATAAGACAAACTGCGAGCTTGACCTGAAAGGTTTCCGAGTTCAGGATTGTTGGGATCGACGACACGTCGGTGTCTTCCCAGGAAATAGTTTGCTTTGTTTCTGTGATAGTGTCTAGGCTCATGTCGAAAAGGTTGGCATCATAAATAATCGGAGTTGCGACCACCAGTGCTACCCATTGTTCTGGCTTTGGTGTAGGCTGGGATGTCTTCTGTTCAGGTCCTGGTGAGATGGTGTTGGAAGGATCTACCAGGTTATGTCAGACAATGGCCTCCCTTGCATGGGCTTTTGTTTACACTGACCGCTAGTGAAATCAGAGAGAAGCCAATTAACGAAGGTCAGTACCAAAGACCTCGTCCTCAACCAAAACTGTCGCAAGTTCGTACTTGCACCATCCATCCTCTTGGTGACGGCGCCGCGGATCTGATCAAATGGGGGTTTGATGTCGGGAAAGTCGAAGGGAACGACATATTTGACCATTGCCGGTGCATTATCCCACTTGTTGTTCAATAAAATGACCAAGTCAAAGACCATTCCGGTACACCAGGCCAGTACGGGAATGACGCAAAGATTCCGATAGAACTGATATCGTTCTGGACAAAGTACAAAGAGTGTAGCGATGAGTGTGACAAGGAAAATAAGCTGTTGCTTCACGACTTTTAGATCGGAACGCGGCTGCAATGGCGCTCGGGGCAGGCTGGGAGCCATGCTTTCGCTTGATGGCTTATGATCCGGAAACGACAGTCGATAGTAATTTAATGAAATGGAGATGATATGAAGATGGAAAGAAAGGAGAACGAAGGAAGAAAAAGCAGAGTGAGTCTTTAGGTCTTCATATTGGTGCCCACCTTGCAAGCACTGACTGACTGTGCAAATCCACCAACACATGGCGGTCTCAGCTTCCAATCGATAACGGCCCCATACCCACTTTCATGCAGTGATACGTGTTTGTGTAAGCGATCCATCCAATAGTCACCCATTTCTGACTACTCGTCTTGGCGAACCTTTGCCAGGTAGCTAGCCTAGCTATATACAGTACATGAAGGTGCCTGATGATCTAGTCGATTACAAATTAACGAGGCGTGTCACAATACTCACCGCCATTACGGTATCTTACCCTATAACCTATAGACTACTTGCCCAATCTACTGTACTGCGAGTCTATTTATTTAATTAATGAGATAACAATATGGATAAAATATAATACTTCAGGCAGTTATAATTTATTATCTGTTGGAATAAGTCTAAATTATGGAGAAAAGAAAACGGCACAAATCATCAAATAATGGTAGAATGGGAAGGTCAGTAAATTTTTGGGACCTCCGTAGTTAGTTAAGAAGGCATAAGATATATCTATTTATTCTAGTCTTAGTACTATTCATACACTTCTTTAACGTCTAATAACCCAAAGACCCAAGAAAGCTCATACTGCCAAAACTCATCTGCTCTATTAATCCCAATAGCATTTCTCAAAAGCACATCATAAACATACAAGATCGCAAAGCAATCTTTCAAGTATTTCGTCAAATCCTCTCTTGCCTTCCTCTGAACCTCATCGCTCCCTGTCGCCAACGGGTCAATAACTGGTTTATCACCTTCGCTTATACCTCCATACCGACCATTAGCCCATGAATCCGTGACTCCAAGAGCGTTCCAAAACGCTCGATGCGGTATGTTTTGCGCAGGAAAATCATAGTCTTCAAGAGCATGGTTTTTCAGAAAGAGCAGCAGTTTGTCAACCGATAGCAACGGCACTTGTTCTGTCCTGCAAGAACTGACTGCTTCGATGAGGTTTAAGAAGATGTGCATTTCCAACGCGACGCTGGCGACAAGATCAAGTCCGAACCCGTGGCCCCAGTTAAGACCTTGCAAGTGTGAAATCGGAACCTCTTTGCAAAGTAGTACAATGGCGGATAAAGCCTCACGTCGCATGACTTTGTCATCAGCAATAGCAGCTATAACAACCAGCATCTTGACGGCGTCGGCCAAGTCTCCATGAGAGGTGCCATACCACATATCACCTGTTTCGCCCCTAGCTCGAGTTTTCCAATATTCCATATCCTGATGTGACGAGTTCAATGGATTGTGCAGTGCGGAGTTATCTTGATTCGGACCGAGGCCGAAGTGACATTCCGCAAAATAAAGGACATCATCAGAAAACAGTTTTCCAATAACGGGCGTTGAGTCAATCTTGGTGATCTCAGTATCAGAAAATTCTCTAATCGTTGCCAAAAAGACGCGCTTGAAATGGCCTAAGGTCGCTGTCTGGGAGGGCGAGTTGAGGGCCGCCAGACTGTAAAGGCCGTCTTTTCCAGCTGGTGTGAGAGAGAAATGAGGGGCAATTGAGTGCCACGGAAGCTTGTGATCGAGATGCATTTTGAATTTAGTAAAAACTGGTCTTTTTTCGGTTGGTGACTAGAGACTTTATACAAGAGCTCAGGCTACACATCTGAAACCAACCTGCGTTTGGGATGTAGCCCCTCACCGCATATATGCATATACTCTCGATATCGCATATTACCATAATATAGCTTCTTCCAGTTCCGTCACCTTCGTGGTCTTCAGATCAGATAAGAATTTACAGCACAAGATTGAATGTTGAATTATATGCTACCTATTACTTTGACCCTAAGAATTCGTCGTCGAAACTAAACGGTTTCAAGGCCTGAAATTCTGTTCAAAGATAGAACGAGCCGTGTCCGGTTCACAAAAGTCCGTAATCACTACCCCATATCTGCCCTTTCTAGGTGTCTTGCACTCATCAATCATGAAAAGTACGAGCTGCGGGTTGAGTCGCTGTGCATAGTAGAACGGGACCCAAAACTGGAATGTTTTCTCATCAAACCAAGTGTCGCATGTCGTTGAAAAATACATGACTCCATCATTAAAGTCAGCATTCTTTGCTTCCTGAAGCATATCTCGTGCACAGCTCCAGCGTTCCGCAATAGTCAATGCGTTTCTATCAGGTTTTGGCATTTGCTTCCATTTCCCTTCAGAGCCGTTACTGCGTTCTTGATCGTAGAAGCTTGGATCATAGAAGTTGAGACCAAGTGATTCATTGGGGGGATTCCAGAATCGGCGCAGGAGAATCGCTCGGCCGCGCACCTCATTGAGCTTGGGCCAATGAGCTCCCTTGAACCACCCGTATTTATTCCAGATCTCATTAACACCGTGACGGAGGTTATCGTCAGGGTCGGTTTGTTTGGGCGACAAGCCATTAAGCACGGCTTCGTCCCATTTGATGGAAATGAGCAATGTTTCGCTAGGGTGATTGCCCAGGAAATCGGCCATGCCATCCAGAACCTGGGTCAAACTCTCCTTGAGCTTGGCAGGTCCGTGGCATAACCCAAAGCCCCAGCGCCCTCCCTCACTGTCAAACTTTTCCCAGGAACGGACCCGAAGGTCAAGGAAGCGAACGCCGTTCTGAAGCTGCTTCCACATCGGGTCGATTTGGCATGTAGCTATCTTGGTGGGAATCTCGGCAGCCATTCTCAGGGCGGGGTTGTAAAAAGCTTGGCTAGCAAGGATAGCGGGCGTTTTGTAATCTGCAATTACGTTATTTTCGATTGCATGACTGTTATGGGTTCCTGGGATTGAGATCTGAGTGACATTCAGGTCCCCTGAGAGATCTTTCATCCAATCACTGGCGGATCTCATCTTAAAGGATAGGATAAGATAATGGTTAACAATAAGAGTACGGTGCTTAAGAGAAAGGGGGGGATTTCAGTAGCAAGGAAGGTGTGAGTTTAAGAAATTTATATTATTCCTGGAAGGAAATCCCTTTGAAGCGTGAGCAGTCACGTTCGCAATATTTCCCAACTATTGATTGCGCTATTGATGCAAGGATCCATGCAATATTAATTCGGCTAGCTACATTCAACCAGCGTTGCAGCTTCCAAGCCGGAAAGCCCGACTATTTCCGAAAAGTTGCTAGCGACAAGAAAGCTGAAGATGCAAATATGGTTAAGCGTCTCTTTCAGCTACGCCGGTGCTGGGGCACATATAGAGCTCGGCTTGACATGTGTCGGCAGCAATCCGGCGAACGCTTGAATTAGCGATCTAAGGTCATGGCCATTGTGTGTGGGGTGCCAACATCGAGAATGGAAATAATGGATATCGGAGAAAAAGAAAAGCTACAAAAGGTGCATGCAACTTCACTTGCGATGAAGTTGGTAAGATAACGATTTGTTTAAGGCGGATGGCGGGCAATTAGTCGTTTATTCATTCCTCTAAGCTAGCTCTAGACTGATTAATATTTTAGAGTTATGGAAAGGTCGAACGGAATGTTCCTACTAGCAACCTTGCAAGTACATCAACTCGAAAGCGCAACGACCGTACGTGAAATCCTGGAATGATTGGAAGCCATTCCTGAAACGGTTGATGACCACTACCGTGTTTATCTCGATAGAGTTGGCTCCTATGGAAATGGAAGAAGCTAACAGGTGACCTTACTATCATTTTTATTATTTTTACTATTATTATTACTTCATCGGTTGCCCAAGCGCAGTGATTCGCAACCCGTCTCGAAAGAGTTCTATGCTGGTGGGCAATTCTGACGTCCAACTAGTTATGTGTGTTTTGGCATTACAGACAATAACTCCTTTGCATACGCAGCCGCTGTTGCCGCAGCATATGGCTGCCAATCCTTGTTCTTGTGGGAGTCAGCATAGTCGCAGATCCCGCGAATAACTAAGCATGGAGAGTTGTTCATAAGCCCAGCCGCCTCCATTTCGACGCATAATGCATTTGTATCCTTGCGTAGTCGCTCACGAGCAATCCCATTACGCATGACTTGATTGGCGGATGCTATCGTTCCATAGTGAATCTTAGGCCGGATGCTTCCGCGTTGTGGACGCTCTTCTAAGTAGTCTGTATTGCACCCCGCACATGTGAGATAGCTTCCTTCATGGATGTAAGCGCTGTTGAAAAGCAGGTCACTGTCTTCGCCTGGGTATAACCAGTTCCGTTCTGAGTTAGAGCTTCTAGCTTGTAACTTGGCAATGCTCCTCGCCATAGGAACTATTATTTCAGAAGATTGTGATACTTCCTGAGACTTGAGTCGTGAAATAGCGATGAGTAGCCTAGTCGGAGGTTGGTTTAAATGCCCCGTCATTTCAAAGCGGTTGTTTTGGATGTCTTTACCATAATCGTATTGGACGACTCCTGGTGAATTGGGCGAAGGTACGCTGACAACAACGTCCCCCAGTCGCACATCAACTTCCATACTCGGCATGCCACCCCCAACACCTACCAGCAGAGTGTACTGCAATGCCGTGAAGGTCTGGCGCATGTGCTCTGCCACCCGAGTCGCAGACGTTGTACCTGCAACCCCATATGGCAAACACACGATGACCGTCTTAAGATGGGCGATCCGGCCGACGACGTAGATGTTCTCATCCAGTATACCCTGCCCAGGGGCTTGAAAAACCTCATCGAGCATTCCTTCAGCCGCCGCCATTTCCTCCGGTAAAGCACAGATCCACCCAACTGTGTATTCTATGGGATCTGGTGAATTTTTGTTGACAGCGGCAGCTGGCCTAGCATGCCCAAATTCCAGCGTAGCAGTCGTGTAAGGGCGAGATGTAATATTGTCGCTGACATTGCTCGCAGCGTTCTTGCTAGCAGATCCTGCCCCTTGTGCACGACGGTGGGAATTTGAATTGAGATGCTACGACAAGAGTTCTTAGCATGGAGTTCAACTCAAGAAATAATTGTGAATAATCTCCAACCATTTTCAAATCGTTTTCACTTGAGCATGTCTGATTGCAAAGCTTACAGTAATTCCTGTAATGGTCCTTGGCTGCCATGTGTTGCTTTGCCGCTTCCTGCGTGTGGAACTTGACGGAACAGGTTTCACAAGGAACCTTGGGATTCCAATGCCCAACTTGTGTCATATGCGCTTCTGCTGCCTTCCGATCTTTGAATAATTTATTGCACTGATCGCATTTTTTTGTCGGTTTCTGATGGCCCTTCTCAATCATGTGCTGCTTGCATGCTTCTTGAGTACCGAACTTTTTGGGGCACGTCTCACACTGAGGCATCTTCGCATTCCGGCAGGTATTTCAGAGGATGATTACAAGATTAAGATGATTCAAGTTCAGCGAAAGTGAGGCTGACATTCAACAACCCCGCACGGCGTGACAAGGAAAATACCACAAATTAATCTCATTGGTTGCCTTCGGCAATTAAACAATATCGTCTTAAAATCTCACAGGATTCGATACTTTTAGCGCCCTCCCTAATTAGCTCTACGTTTTATCAGAATAGATAGATCAGGCGCAGTCAGCTGACAGCCGGAATTCCGATTAGCGCTTATGCATAACCCAAGTACTATGTAAACTCGCCGTGGAGTTAAATAAGGAAAGTTAAGTCTTTTATTCTTTCGCATTTTTGAGCACTTTATTGCTACAAACAACATGTCGCAGACTAAACCCGTCATCGCCATTGTGCCTGGTGGCTTTTGCAGCCCCGAAGTCTACCAAGATGTTGCGAATACTCTACAGCAAGATGGCTTCACCGTCATCATAACGATATTGACTACCACCAAGAATCTGGCGTCCCAAGACCCTAAGGATCTCGAGTACAAAGATCTGGCTAACAAAACTCTTCTTGATGATGTCAAGGAAATCCACGCCGCCCTTGCTTCAGAGCTTGAGAAAGGCTCTGAGGTAGTCATCTTTGGTCATAGCTACGGAAGTCTCCCCGCATTGCTCGCTATTGAAGGCCACACGTTTGAAGAGCGAAAAGCAAAGAGTCTCCCTGGCGGTATCAAAGGATATGTGGCTATCTCCGGGTTCCCGTATGCAGTGCGCGGAAAGAATATTAGAGGCAATACAGAAGAAGCTCCACTAATGCCATACTGGACTTATGCGGTAAGTCCATACGCAGCTATGAGGGAACCTACACTAATTTTAAGTTTAGGAGGGCGTCGTGCACATCCAAGAGGATGCAAAACCATTGTTCTTCAGCGATCTCCCTGCTGAGAAACAAGATGAAGCTTGGAAAATGGTTCTAGGAAGTCAGAGCCGCAAGAGCTTCAACCACCTGTCAGAGTTTATTAACTCCGATGTTACTATCCCCAAGACGTATATCTCGTGTGAGAAGGATGAGGTTGTCCCGCCAGCTTTCCAGGAGATGTGTATTCTCGGAGGTGGCTTTGATAAAGTAGAGAAGTTGCCTTCTGGCCATTTTCCCTTTGTCAGCATTCCTGAGGAGACGGCAAAGCTCTTTGCGCGTATTGCTATGGAATAGTCATCTGTGCGGAGGTTTGACATAAACTTCAGATTAGGACCGTTATTTCTTTATCAAAGCCAATGGCTTAAAGTCATTCCCTATAACTATCTTCTTGAGACAGCAAATAACCTGACACATCCAGCTATCTTGCATTACTGGAGGGGCAGAGAGAAAAAGCGGTAGAAGAGAACAAGTTCAGTATTTAGGGTTATTTATCACCAACTATATCAAAGCAAGTCGCTCAACCGACGCGTTCCGCTGGTTGGCCTTACCAAATTACATGAACCCATTAAGGAAAACCTCCCCTTTGACCTCATATCTGAATGCGCCATCCACACTCGGAGAAAGCAGTAAAGGTGTACTGCAGCCCCCTATAAGCCAAACTTTATCCCCAATCGCAGCTCCCTCTCGGCCAAGACCCATGTAGCCCTTGCCAGTAATGAAGGGTCCCAACACGCCAAACGCTTCATTCTCATAAATGTCTTTTGTCCTGGTGTCGGATCTTTACTTTTGGATTTGAACCCGTACTCTTCCAGCCTCTTACACAAGTCTGAGCCACGGCACCAGTTATGGAACATCGTGGGAATATCGTCATGGGAGGGTACAGACTCCAGGCATATTCCAAGGAGACTCAATGTGCGAACGAAAGCTTCAGCTCGACTTGCATTATCAGAACATGGTGCTGATTGATTCACTGGTCAACCAGAAACCGAAATACTGCTTCTAAAGATCTGAGTTGGCATCCGAGAACTCATGATCTTCCGGGTGAGGACGCAAATTGCCAACTGAACGAATCCTATCAACCAACAATCCCGAGACTGTGAGTGGTTTCCTTCAAAAACAAGGTCGAAAGGAATTTTGTCAGAGGCATTAAAGAACTTCCGTTCGTGACGAAAGTCACTGAGTCCTAAGCATCGCTGCAGCTTCTGGGAATGCCAATTCGGCACCCACATAGGTCCTGCAAATAGTCGCGAAGGTGGGGGTTTGGATATCCCAGAGTAAACAATATCGCGTTGATTAGGAGCGCAGAGGCCAAGGAACTCCAGATTACCGTGTATATCTTCATGGACCATGGCTGACCGCCTGTAGACTTCTTCCGCCTCGATATCGTATGGGACCGAGGTCAAGGCCGCCTCTTGGGGGTTGCAAATGCTCAACAGTGAATACACCTGGTCATGTGCAACTGTTACTCCAGTGAAACGGAGGTGCTCCATCAGGTATAAAAGACCCAACTGATCCTGATCTCCTTCCAACGCTTGCCTGAGCTCCGGCACAAAACTAACAGTTAGGTGCTATAAACATAACCTTGCAATTTCACCATCATTTGAATAGAGTGCGCGGGTGCGACGGACCCATACCTACCAAGGTTCGATAATAATGGACTGCCCCATGAGACCTCGAGGTGAGACAGCTGAATGTTTATCCCACCCCCTTGCGTGATCTGAGTTATATGGTGATATGGGTGATATCGCTATATAGTACCCATAATTTCCACCGAACACTTCTATCATCCTTAAGAATTACTCACTCTTGCTTACCAACATATTATGTCTTCAAAAAAGGTTGGCGTTTTCGCTGACGATTCACCTGTCCTCCGTCCTGGCGTGTATATACCTGCTATCGTTGCCAATAGCTTCGTCTTTGTCTCGGGAGTCCTTGGAGCTGACCCAGTGACTCACAAAATGGTTGAGGGGACAATGCTCGACCGCTATGTAAGAATGCCTCTGATGGTTTTGCCTGCGTTACATTACTTCCTTGATTATCAACTACCTTTTCGTTGCCATGCTAAAATAAGAACAGCAACGGATCATGAAAAACTTAAAGGCTATCTTGGATAGAGTTGGCTCTAGTCTCGAAGACGTTGTTGAAGTTAATGTCTTCTTGACAAACATAAACGATGCTGACATTCTGTCACCTGCATATAAGGAATATTGGGGTGAAATCATGCCCGCCAGAACGTATGTAATGTTGAATGTTATAGGGTAGTGGCCGTTGTGCTAATAATTCTCAAGATGCGTAGCAGTTAAGGATCTTCCGTACGGATCGGATATTGAGATTAAATGCATTGCACTCCAATCCTGTAAATAATAGTGCAGAAATCAATTACCCGCCCGAGCAATATTAGCAGCATTGGCAGAAATAATAAACAAACCCTCATAGCCAGAGTGTGTGCGATGAGTAATGGCCCGTGGCACAGTTGCGGCTATAGGCAAGCAGTGACGTTATGTATTGGCTATTGTACGAGTTGTACTTCCCGCCTCCCCCTTCATCCTCGGAACAGGTAAAAATGGCTCTCACCTCTCGGCCTTGAAGGTACTCCCGGTTGACAGCACGAAGGGGCTGAAGGACCTGAAGAACTGGGAAACATCCTTCCTCCAGGGCAGTCGACACATAATGTTGTTCGATCCAGTCCTGCAACCAAAATGCAATACGGGAGTCGGAAGAATTTAAAACTGCGGGGAGGAAAAGCGAGGAAAACCCAATAACATATCTATTTAGCCTTAGACACTCATTGAAATCAACCCCCGCCGCTATCCGGGCCAGCAAGAAAGCCCATGAGTTTGCGTCTTGATTGACAGATTGGAGATTGAGTGACGAGTGAACCTCAGGACTGTTGATTGCGCACGAGCAGAGGAGAAGGCGGGAAAGAACATAGTACGCATAATCCATCGCTCGCTGATGAGAAGTGAACCGTAAAGGCCTCACCTCAAAGGGGGCGTCCATGGAAGGGTATGAATAGGGAGGGGGTTCGACAAACGTCTCAATTAAAAGATCTGAGAGTGATAATCGCGCGTGCCAGCGATCGAGAGTGTCCAACAGCGAACCTGTAGAACAGCCCTCTGTAGCGGTACATGTGTCGTTATTACTGGTATGCTCAGAAGCTGTTGAGTCGTCCCAGTAGGAGAGAAAGGCAATTGAAGCTAAGCGACAACATTCGCTCAAAGCAGCCATGATGATGTATCGAGAATCTTGTGCTTTCTCGAGAATGGAAGTGAGCCATGGCGAGGATTCCATTGATGGACTGCGCCGATAATAGTTGGGAGTGCTGTAGTGGAATCGAAGCCACCAATTTATAACCTAAACCTTATTAATCTATATAGAGAC